>WAAE01003201.1:14177-64301 GCA_013400495.1 Nicator chloris
TCCTCTCCTGCTCATGCCTGTCCTGCCCTTCCCTGAGCTGAGGATCCTGAAGGATGAGTTGTGGGGCTCCCCCTTTGGAGCAGGTCCCAGAAATGTCCAGAAAATGGGGCACAGATGATTTTTCCAGGTAGACTCTGCACCTACAGAGCAACAGCCTCGAGGTCACTGTTCAAATGCTTCAAATGATGAGGTTTGTGCAGGCCCTCACTGGGAATTTGGGGATCAGAAGGATCCTCACCGGGAATTTGGGGATCAGAAGGATCCTCACTGGGAATTTGGGGATCAGGAGGATCCTCACCGGGAATTCGGGGATCAGAGGGATCCTCACTGGGATTTCGGGGATCAGAAGGATCCTCACTGGGAATTCAGGGGTCAGAGGGCTCCATGCCCTCGCCGAGCAGCAGGACAGGGTGACAGACTCTGGGCAGCCCCTCTGTGGGAACACACGGGCAGGGTGGTGGGGACAGTGCCAGATGTTGTCCAGCTGCAGAAAGGCAGCCCCAGCTCAAGGTGCCACCCCCCAGGTGCCCAGGGCTGCCACGCTGGCCTGGGGCCACCACCCAGTGCCACCACCTGGGAGCAGGGACCCGGAGCCACCCAGCTGCTGTGACCACAGCTCCGGGCCCTGCGGAACATCTTGGTAAATACACGGATGTAGTGGAGGGAATGAGTGAGGAAACGAGTGAATGAAGACTTCTGGCTTTGCTGGCTCTGGAGGAAGCCGTGCTCTCCCTGGGTGCCAGCCTGCCCAGGGCTGCCAAGTGCAAAGCCATCCAAAAAAAAAAAAAAAAATTAAAACACGGAAAACGAGTCAGTGAGGTAGAAAATGCCTGGGCTGTTGTGTGAAATTCCTCTGCACCAGCCCTGTCACTCCTCCTCAGCCTTGCGCCGGGCTCTGCCTTTGATGGGCATCTCTGGGTGTAATTAAAGGTGACAGAGTGCTGGGGACACAACGGGGTGGGGCTCCCGGAGTGGCACCCCGGCCACCTCGGTGCCGCCGCTGTCCCTCCGCTCTGTCTCCTGGAGAGCTGCCAGCCACTTGCCCCCGAGATCACAGCCAGGGCAAGAGGCAAAATGTTTGGTGCCACTTCCAATTAGTAAATTATTTTATCTCCTGGTTCCCGGCTCCAAATCCGTTATGGCGGCTGGGAAATGCCTCCCGTGGCGGAGGAGATGGATGCACAGGAGATTTTTTTAATTTGCAGGAGGGATGGAACATCCTGCTCCCAAGCCCAAGTGTGCTCCAATCCCTTCCCGGCGTGGGCTGCGGCCCCCAGCCCCGCTGGGATACTGGGAGCACTGGGAGCCCTGCGTGCCGAGGCGGGGTTTGTGTGTTAGTGGGACGTGTGGGTAATGATCCCACACCACAGGAACTGCTCCCGGCTCCCCACCGAGAAATCCGACCTGACACGGGGAGCCCGCGCCGGGAGAGCCCCCCCAGAGCTCTGGGAGACACATCCTGGATCTCTCCGGGGGGAGCAGAGCCTGGCGTGGAGCCTGGATCTGCATCTCCTCATGGGAAGGGGGTTTAGCCCGTGGAATTTTCCACCGGGGCCTCCCCTCAGACCCACAGGCAGCACTGACCCCAGGCCACAGAAAAAGGGAACAGGAACAAATTCCAGAGGGTAAAGGTGTTGTTTACCCAGAGGTTTCGATGTGCAGGGTGAGGAGATGGAGGTGTGAGAGGGCAGGGGATGGGGCTGGAGCCACCTCTGGAGCTGCAGCTGCCTGGGGGCTTTCAGGTGGGCTTGGCCCCCTTTGCCAGCCGCCCACGGTCCCACCTTTCTCTCTCCTGCCATTGCAAACACTCCTCTGGCCCTACAAACGCCCTGGGCTGACCCCCTACCCCTCAAAATCCTGATTTTCCAGCTCCCAGGACCACCAGAGCTCCAACACCACATGCCAGGCCCAGGTCCAGCAGTGCCAAGCGCCTGCCTTGGTGCAAAGCTCAACTGCCAGAGCCAGGAGAGCAAATGCCTTAGGGAAAACCCGGAAAGGAAGGATTGAGGCTATTTCCTGTTTGATAAAAAAGTTGCTGAAGGTCTTGGAGCACATTCCAGGTTCACAGCAGAGCTTTGGCACCTTGGAGTGGCCGCTGAGACCCGTCAGGGGCCCACAGCTCCTGGGAGCTGTGCAGAGGCTCTGCACAGAGCCTTAAACACATTGAAATGAGTGGCAAAGATAAAAGAGCAGAGATAAGCGATAAGAACTCGCAGATGACAGCAGCACAATCTTCGGAGCTGCAGCAGGAGCAGGAAAAATGGCCATATTCAAATTCCCCGAGTATTATCTGGGAAAACAAGGAGTAATTCCTCTGGCAGGAGATAAGTCTCCCTTCCCTCGCCCGGCTCTGCTCACGTGGCTCCAGAGGAAGTTTGGGTGACCTGCAAATGCCATCTCACACAACACGAGGCTCAGAGCCCTCCCCGTGAACAGCAGCAGAGGCAGGAAGGCTCCACATGCCCTGGAGGTCCCGGGGGTCGTTGCTGGGCTTGGAGCTGTGCTGATCCCAGATATCTGTGCATTGTTCTCTGCTGGCTGGGACACCCGCCCTAACCTGGGCAGGGCTGGCACTGTCACCATCTCTCCCTGGGATCCTGCTTGGGGAAGGACCAGGATGCATCCTGCTCTTGGCTTGGACACCAGCTGGAGCTGGGAAGTGCCAGGGAAGGGTTTATTTTGTCACCAGGGCGAGGCAGTGGGTACAGCTGCCCTGCTTGGAGCCTCCAGCAGCCATGAGGAAGCTCCTGTCTGAAGGCTTCCAAGCCAAGGATCCCATCTGTTCCTTTGTGCACCGCTCCCTGATGGATTTGTGAGCTGCAAATTCTGGGCTCACCTGTGCAGGGCCACCAAGCCCTGCCAGTGTCACCAAGTCCTGCCATCCCCGTGCCACACCTCAGGGCATCCCGCAGGAAAGGGTTTTCCATGCTTAGTCCTGCTGCTCCATCCTTCCATTTGATGTCCCTGGTTCTTCCTCACCACTTAACAGAGAAAACCCATTCCTGGGTCATCCTGAGCTTGCTTTTAGCCAGCTCTCCTTTGCTCAGCTCCTTCCCTGAAGGAAAGGCCGTTTCATGTCCCCGAGCGCTTCCATCTCTGTCCTCTGCCTTTGGAGATCAGAGCGCCGGCAGTGCACGGGAATGCTCGGGACACCGGGGCAGAGCAGAGCTTTTTAAATCACCTGGAGCCGGGAATACACCCTCGGCTCGACCTCTGCCGCTGCAGAACCCGCTGGAGGAACCTCCTGCACCGTTCCTGTGAGGGCGGATAATGAGGAGCACGAGGACTTGCTGGAATCATTTCTTCCTGATCCGCCACGGGAAGCCTCGGGAGTGGTTTGGGAGCTCCTGGAGCCAACGCTGTGGCCCATCCAGTTGGGAGCGACACGCCGAGGTGAGATGAAAAGCGTCAGGGTGCATCAAGAGGCACAGCGGAGCCCTGCCAGTGCGCAGTCATCGCGCTCGGCTGTCTCCTAATGTCTGCCTTTGAAATGCTAATGCGCTTTTAAAGTAGGTAATTTTCATGTAACTTCTACCTACAGGACTCAAAGAAGGTGTTTATTACAATCCTGCCTGGCCTGGGGCACAGCTAATGAATTCCAGAGCCTTTCCATGACCGAATTCCAGCCCGGCTGCCCAGCCCGGGCTCCTCCCTGCCCTTGGGGCTGGCGGCCGGGCACACGGCGGGGCTGGCACGACACCTCCGTGCCCTCCTGTGTCGGGACGGCAGCGCCGGGATCGGGAGAGGAGGAGGAGGAGCAGGACCAGCCCTCCCTGACCCACAGCCCGGGGGCTTTCGCTGGGCTGAGCCACCAGCCCTGTCACAAACCCCAGGATCTGTGGAGCTGTGGGTGGCTTTTATTTCATTCCGAAAGTGGGATTTGCATGATGGATGGCCTGGAAAAGCGGGCAGCGCCTTGCTTTCCGTCCAACAGCAGCTCCACCGGAGCGTTCCCAGCGCGCCATCACAACCCAGGGAATATTCGAAGGCTGCTCCAAAAGCCGGCTCCCCGCTCCAAGCTTCATCTGGATGTTTTTTCCCAGCGTGCTGGACACGCCGGGAATGTGTCAGAGCCAGGCCATGGAGAAGGACGGGAGATGTTATTCCACGAGCAGCTGGAGTCAGAGTGTCTGGGGCTGCCCAGCAGGTCCTTCACTCCCCGGGAAGCAGCTCCGGGGTGGAGCAGGGCTCCGTCGGGCTCGGCCGGTTCGGGAGGCACCGGCGAGGCTCGGGACATGCAAAGAGCCAGCCCCGGGCTCCGTGCGGGATCAAAAAGCCTGGGAAGACGAGCGTCGGGAAGGTGATGATGTCCTGCCAGCAGCCCGCTTTGAAGAGGCACTCCCCAAACGGGCGGCTGGGCAGGAGGGCACTCAGGTGCTCCGGGCGGAGCTGAGCTCGGCCTGGAGAATCCCAGAGCATTCCCGAACCCGCGCTTCTCCCGGGGATGTGGCTGAGCCCTCCCTGCTGCAGCCGAGCCATCCCCGCCCTGCAGAGTCAGGCAGAGCTTTCTGGCTGACTTGGCTTCGTGTCCTGTTAATAACGCGCCCGAATTCTGTGTTCTGGTGTGAATTATGTGCACAAAACACAATTTGCTTTGCTAATGGTATTTGGCCATTTTGGTGCCGCGGAACTTTTCAGAAATCATTACCATGCTCTCGGCTCTTTAGATTTTTTTCCTCTCTTCTGAGGCAATTTGTCAGAAGGGATTTTTTGACAATTTCACTGAACCATGCTGGAGAGCACGTTAACCCCTCCAGAGCTTTCTCCTCTGCACTGCTTTCCCCTGGATTTGTTCCTGCTGCCTTGGCGAGGGCCACGGGGAGCTGTGGGGATCAGTGGATGCGTGGATAGCTCTCAGCTCACGGGGCTCCACTCCCAAACCCCTCCTTGACATCCCCAGTGCATCCAAGTCCTCGGCTGGGTGGATAATGAGTTTCTCTCATTGCTCAGGGACACCTAAACAAGGGGACAATTGCAGCAGTGCTGGGAGGGATGGCTCCAGAAGCACTGCACTGGGGAGCAGCCCTGAGCACCAGTGGGCTCCCAGTCCCTTGAGGGGGTTGGACACGGAGAGCTCCCCGTTGTCATCCCCAAAAATCCTCTTACATGAGCCTCTTCTCGAGGGACTTTTAGGAGATGTGTGAATTCCAGGGTGGAATCGGGCCTTTAGACACCTGAAATGGGAAAGGTCTCAGGGTTATCCCAGTGACTCTGATTTTCCTTTTCCTTTTGGGCCTTCCAGGTGCTGAGTAATTCCCACTGCTGGGCAGGAGACCTGAGAACCTCCAGCAGCCTCAGACACATTCCTGGGCTTTGCTGCTCCATGCAGTGTGAGGAACCAGTGTGAGGAGCCAAGACTTCTCCTTTGGGAATACAGGAGCCACTAAAGGTGGGCATGGAGGTGGCCAGGGAGGGAAGGGCTGCTGGGAGCCAATCCCATCCAGCCTGGGGTGTTGGAGAGCCCTGGAAAGCTGGGAATGCCATGCCCCATGTGCCTCGGTCAGGGGAGGGAAGCAAGGATTTCCCTGCTGTTACTTTGCCTGGAAACTGGTAAAATCATGGAATGGTTGGGGTTGGAAAGGACCTGAAAGATCATCTGCACCCCACTAATTACAGGGCTCTCTTAGCAAACCCTTCCTCTCCCACTGCACACTGAGGAGGTTTTCCCAGATCTGGGGCTCCCGCAGCCACTGCTGCTGCTCTTTGGGAAGATCTTGGAATGTGCCAACACCTCCTGTTGTTTTCTGAGAGTGAGAATGTGTTTGAAATCTTCCCAGGGCCCTGACCAACCTCTGCAGGAGCTGCTGGAATTCCCTCGGAGCTGCTCACGGGCACTGAAACCCACCCACGCTGCCAAATTTATCTGCATCCATATTTCCAATGTCCAGTCCTACAGGGCCTGGGCTGGCCTGGAATGACATCCCCAGGAGGAAGCAGATGCTGGAGCAGGCAGTGGGGACATCCAACCTCAGAGCTGCCACATGTGACTGGTTCTAGGGGAGGGACCCTCAGCTGAGCAGGGCCATCAGCCATGGGTCAGGCTGGAAAAAATTCCTCCCTGGGAGGGTGGGCAGGCCCTGGCACAGGGTGTCCAGAGCAGCTGTGGCTCCCCCAGGATCCCTGGAAGTGTCCAAGACCAGGGTGGATGGAGCAGCCTGGGACAGTGGAAGGTGACCCTGCCCATGGCAGAGGTGGCACTGGATGAGCTTTAAGGTCCCTTCCAACCCAAACCATTCCATGACTCCGAGATTACCAAAGTTCTCAAAGGGCTGTGGCACCCCTTCCCCACCTGTCCTGGTGTGCCAGCCTGCTCAGGGCTGCTCTGAGATGACAGCAGCCCTTTGTTATTCCTCATTATTCCAGGAATTCCTGTCACCTGCCCAGCTTCTATTCAAAGGAGAACCAAAGGAGGTGAGTGTGGGCATGCATTGCTGAGCTCTCCCCCGGAGCATTGTTTGTCCTCTCCAGGGGGTGCTGCCAGGCCCCAGGGCTTTTCCTGGTCTCCATGATTCCCTGGGATGTGCCCGGGGGGATTCCACCACGGGAAGGGGTTTGTCCTTGCAGATCCTTGAAATCCAGTGTGCTGCCCTGTGGAATTGGTGCTGGATCCAGCCCAGCCAGCAGCTCCAGGCTGGATGAATTGCCTGGGATTCTGCTGAGCTGAGCACTCTGCACTCACCTGGAGATGCCCCGGCTTTATCAGACACTATGTTCCCCATTCCCTGTTATTGTATCGAGTGTCCTCCTCTTTTGTGGGCTCCAGAATCTCAACACTGCTGGGGTTTCAGCCCCTGTGGCACCTCAGGAGCTGCAGGAGGGTGATGCACTGAGAGAACATCAGATAAGCTGCCCAGGATCCGCCGTCTCCTCCATCCCGCGGTTTCCGTCACCAATTCACCAGTTAACCTCGGTGTGATCACATTCCACCAGGAAAACCAGGCCCCAGCACAAGGATTTCACCTCCTAACCCTCCCAGAGCAGTTGGCTGTGGCTGTGGCTATGGAGTTGGCCGGGGGAATGAGCTGGGGGAGCTCTCACGCTGCAGAAGCACGGGAATATCGGGAATGCCAATTTGCTACAGCGTCACTCGCTGAAGGGAACCAAATCCCTGCCATGGCAGCCCTGGGAGGACAAATCCTACCTGTCCCCATGAACTCAGGTCTTTAGGATTGCTGAGGTTTGGTTTCCAGCACAGACCTCTTGGCCCCACCACCCCCAGGTGTGATCCCCCATGAAAAGTCTGGTGTGGTTTGGGAGCCCTGAGCTGTCCCCAAGGGCCCTGGGGACATCAGGGATTTGCCTCTTCCCATGGACACCTTGGCAAGGTGACACTGATTAGGGCACCCCAAATTAATCGATCCATCATTAATCAATCCATTAAGAGATTTCAAATTAAAAGCCAGCCACATCTTCAAATCCTCAGTGAAACAAGTTGGATTGAATGCTTGGAAAATCACCTGGACTGAAGGGATTTAGGAAGCCACTGGATTACAAAAATATTGTAATTTGGTTTTTTTTTAACTTCAAAAGTTTTAAAAAAATCAAAAATAGTTTAGATTGCACTGAAGGCCCCAGGCACCACAACACGGCCCAGGCTGGCTCTGAACTATCAGCAATCTCCTGCCCCACTTCCATATCTTTGTGGGCCTGTCCTTCTCTGGATTCTGCCTCCACAAAGTGAGTGTGGGGAAGGCCACGGAGATTCTGCTGTTCCCTGGAAAAACTTCGATTTTCACACTGTGGAGACATCCTGGTGTCACATCCTCCACCTGACGAGCTGAGGGAATGCTCCTGGAGAGCTGGGAATGGTCCTGGAGAGCTGAGGGAATGGTCCTGGGAGAGCTGGGAATGCTCCTGGAGAGCTGAGGGAATGCTCCTGGAGAGCTGGGAATGCTCCTGGAGAGCTGAGGGAATGCTCCTGGAGAGCTGGGAATGGTCCTGGAGAGCTGGGAATGCTCCTGGAGAACTGGGAATGCTCCTGGAGACCTGGGAATGCTCCTGGAGAGCTGAGGGAATCCTCCTGGAGAACTGAGAATGCTCCTGGAGAGCTGAGGGAATGGTCCTGGAGAGCTGAGGGAATGGTCCTGGAGAGCTGAGGGAATGCTCCTGGAACACTGAGGGAATGCTCCTGGAGAGCTGAGGGAATGCTCCTGGAGAGCTGGGAATGCTCCTGGAGAACTGAGGGAATGGTCCTGGAGAGCTGAGGGAATGGTCCTGGAGAGCTGAGGGAATGCTCCTGGAACACTGAGGGAATGCTCCTGGAGAGCTGAGGGAATGCTCCTGAAGAACTGGGAATGCTCCTGGAGAACTGAGGGAATGCTCCTGAAGAACTGGGAATGCTCCTGGGAAGCTGTTGCCGATATTCCTTGGCACGCACAGTTGGGATGAGAGTCAGGGTCCCTCTTTGTCCCAGCTGCTGTTTTCCTGATGCCAACGATGGCACCTCTGCCTCCAGCTGCTGCTGCCTCCTTGGATCGCTCGTTGCTTCTCAGACATCTTCTCAATCCCTTCCTTCCTCATCTCCCGTGTCACCTAACTCTGACCCCTCTTCGCTGCCCACTTTTCCAGCCTCTCCCTCCGCTCATCCCCTGCTCCTCCTAATTCCAGAGGAAGCACCTGGAAGGGGAGCCCACCCTGCCGGCATTCCTGTGCCTCCCACCTGCTGGAAGCTCTTCCCTGCCCGTTTTCCCTGAGGGAATGGCAGCCCCCTGGCCTCTGCAGGCAGCTGCTCCCTGTGACAGCTCGGGCTGCACAGTCAGGCGTTTGTCACTCGACATCTTGATCGCTGTCACTCGGGTGATCCTGAGAGCTGCTCCCAGCCACGTCCCGCTCCCTCGGGATTCTGTTGCATCCTTCCTGACCCGCTGGTGCAGGGATAATCACATCAGCGAGCTGGGGAAGGGCTGCACAGGGAGCAGGAGTTCCTCTGGCCAGCAGTGAGGGATTAACGAGGGCGGCAGTAATTGGGGTGATGCCCCGTGCCTGTCCCATGTTCCCCATGCCGATGGTTGATAGCTGTGGGCAGAGCTGCTCTCCCAGGAGATCTTCCACGTGATAATGCACCACAGGGAGAGGCTCGTCCCTTTGTTTGCCTTCAATGGGTTGCAGGATAATTTCATTTTGTTCCTACGTAATTAGGAGTCGGGAATAATCACTCACTAATCACTTTTGCCATGCTAGGCCTGGCTCTGCAAAGCTCTCACCATGACCCTCTTCACTCGTCTCTCTTCAAAGCCAGAGCTTTCATTGTTTGTTTCCATACAAGAAAATGTCTGTTCTTCCAGCTGGGAATGATGTTCCCCCTCTCCCTGGGGCTCCCAGAAGTGCTGCACCCTCAGCAGCCACCCAGTCACCCCAGGTGTGTCACCTGCCACCTTGGGGATGTCACAAGTTCAGCAGGGCTCTGTTCTGGGGTGAAGCCTTCAGTTCCCTCATTGGGAGAATCAAAGCAGAGCCCACAGTTTTCACCCCTGGTCTGTGTCTGGCTGCCAGGAGGGACCTGTGCCCAGGGAGAGATCCTAGAAATTGTAGAAACACAGAAAATCTCCTTGTTCCACCCCCTGCCATGGCAGGGACACCTCCCACTGTCCCAGGCTGCTCCAAGCCCCAATGTCCAGCCTGGCCTTGGGCACTGCCAGGGATCCAGGGGCAGCCACAGCTGCTCTGGGCACCCTGTGCCAGGGCCTGCCCACCCTCCCAGGGAACAATTCCTGCCCAAGATCCCATCCAGCCCTGCCCTCTGGCAGTGGGAAGCCATTCCCTGTGTCCTGTCCCTCCATCCCTTGTCCCCAGTCCCTCCCCAGCTCTCCTGGAGCCCCTTTAGGCCCTGGAAGGGGCTCTGAGCTCTCCCTGGAGCCTTCTCCTCTCCAGGTGAGCATCCCCAGCTCTCCCAGCCTGGCTCCAGGGCAGAGGGGCTCCAGCCCTGGATGAACAGGCATGGGATGACCTCCCTGGTGACATTTGGGTCTCCAGGCTCAGCAGGAGAGTGACTCGAGCTCCAGCTCCACAGGGCACTGCCAGAGCAGGTGCCAAGGAGGGAATGAGGACCTGCAGCTCTCCCTGCCCACTCCAGGGAAGCCTGGAGCTCGTTCCTGCCCTGGCTGTGCCCAGGGCGCTCAGACAGGAGGGACAATGGCTCGGAAATGTGCCTTAAACGGGGAATTAAAGCGCGTTTGCTCCTCTGAAAGGGAGTGTGGGATCTCGCTGGGAGGAATTCTCTCTCCCTCTCCTCTGGGATGTCAGCCCTGGTGACACTGCCCTGCGCAGAGATGGCACCAAGCGGTGGCACCGGAGCCTGCACAAGGAATCCTGTCCCAGCCGGGGGCGGGGAGCGCCACAGGAATGGCAGCTTCACCTCAAGGTGATTTTCTGGGAATATTCACAGCAAATTGCCTGGATAAGCGGCCTCACGGGACGTGGAGGGGCAGCAGGGCTGGAGCAGTGCTGAGGACGGGGTGAGGAGCAGAGAGGCGTTTGTGGGGTGAGAGGAAAGCGCTCCTGTCGTCCCTGCGGGAGGAGGGACAGCCCCTTGCCCCTGTTCGTGTGCAGGGGGACTTCACCCGGCCAGGACAGGGCTGGGGAGGACTGAGGGGTCCCAGACACCAACCAGGGCAGGAGGAGTCAGCAGCACTGCCAGGGTGCCTTTGGGGATGAGGGTGGGCACAGGGTGGGAGCGAGCACCATTCCCAGGACCTGGGGTGATGGGAGCAAACCCAAAGGTGAGCTCCTGAAGGAGCCCTCAGGGGCTCAGGAAAGAGGTCAGGGGAGGCCCAGAGCCATTTGCTGGCTTCAAGAAGGCCACCAGGGCCGGAGTGCAGGGAGGTGGCAGCACACACCGGGTGGCACGTTCCAGTGACAGCCACGCCTGTGGTGTGGCCACACCAGCAGAAGGACTCTGATTCGATTTCTTTGGCAATTTCTTCGGCTGGATTTCTTCCAGGGATCCCTCCTGCAGTTTTGAGGAGGCTGGGCAGTGCAGGAAGATGTGCCGGGGCGGGATTTTTGTCTGCCTGCCCATGCCAGCAGTGCCTGCAGGCTATCGATGCCGATCAATAACGAGCTGCAAAGCCCCGAGCCGGCTGGGGGGAATTTCTGGATTTCTGGTCCTTCTCCTCATGCGGGATAACAACCACCGTGTCCAGGCCCGGCTGCTGGCTTAGCTTCTCTTAGGGGCTGTTTGTTTTTTTTTTTTTAATTTCATTGATTTCCTTTGTTGTTTAATGGGCTGCTGGGTGCCGGGCAGGGTGGGCAGGGAAGGAGGGCACTGCTGGAATTCTGTGTCCCCGGAGCGCTCTCGGGGTGGGGGACGAGCAGAGCTGGAAAGGTCAGAGTGCAGCCTCTGGGCACATCTGCCTGGCATGCAGCCTCTGCCCCCTGCCAGGCAGCTCCTGCCCGTCCCTGGGCACTGCCACTGTCCCCACAGCGGGCTGGGACATCGTCTGTGGCAGAGCTGGAGCCAGCATTGGGGCAGGATGAGGGCGGGAGCCAGGGCTGCTGTGCCCCTGGCAGCCACAGCTGGTACCAGAGGCCACCGGGTGCCACCCCACCAGCAGGGACACCCTGCTGATGGCAGCTGGGCTTTGGGGCGCTCTGAGCTCTCAGCAGATGGAGCAAGAGGTGGAAATGCCCCCTGTTCTCCCCTCTCCCAAGCCAGGGTGGTGTTTGCACCCCCGTGCCGGCACAGCGAGCTGGGTGTGGGGAATGCAAACCTCTGATCAAACATTTCCCCGTTGTCCCCCCGCATAAAAGTCCAAAGTGCACTCTCGGTCAACAGAGGGCTGCAATTCTGCTTTCATCAGCCGACAGGAGGCACAGAGCAGGCCTCAGGTGCGAGTCCAAAGCAAACAGCAAAGGGCAAAGCCGGAGCTGGGTGGATTTGTTTGCCGAGTGAAGGATTTGGGCACAGGGATGATGCCACAGGTGAGCTGGGAGCGTTCTGGGGCTGTGCAAATGCCAGCAGGGGAAGGAAACGCTGTGGAAATGAAGAGGCTGCTGGAGAAGAGGGGGAAAATGTGCCGGTTTTGCCAAGAGAGGATGTGACAAGTGGCACCAAGCCCTGCCCCCGAGTCCCAGGAGGTCCCGGCAATCCGGGATGCTGCCCCTTTAAACTGTTGGGGGGGGAAAAGACCCAAATGAGGAGCTGGCTGAAAATTAGTAGAGCAGAAAACTCCAAATGATGCAGAGCTAATTCCTTAAGTGTCAGACTGGCTGCCAGACCCTCCGCTTCTCAGCCCGCTGGCCCCGCAGCACCCCCGGGCTAGCGGGGGGGCTCCCGGGGCCACTCACTGCCCCCGGGCCCGGGCCCACCCCTGGGGTCCCCCGCAGTCCCCTGGGTCGCCCTGTGCCACACCCAGGCTCCTCTCCCTGCCTGCAGCCCCGTGGTGCTGCCCCCACCCCGGCGAGAGGGCAGGGGAAGTTTTTTAATATATTTTTATTGGTCTGTAAATTTCTTTTCTCTCCCCACCGGCTCGGATCGATGTTTGCAGTTTACCGAAGTCCCAGGCACACAGATTAAATCCTCTGCCTCTATTACACGAGATGGGCTTTTATTCTCCCTCTGATCACTCGGAAATAAACAGTGGGAGAGGAGAGGGGGGCAGGCAGGAGGCGGGGAGGGGGCGAACCAATTTCAGACCTGTTTATTCCCTCCCAGCCCCGCAACTCCCAGTCATTAAACAAGTCACTTATCCTGCAAGCTGCTCTAGGCTGGCCTTCTCCGTCCCCCTGCCCTCCTGCTCGCTCCTCTCCTCTCCTCTCCTCTCCTCTCCTCTCCTCTCCTCTCCTCTCCTCTCCTCTCCTCTCCTCTCCTCTCCGCCGTTATTTTTAAAAGAACAATAATAATTAGGCAGAGCAGCCTCTAACACAATTGTTTCAGCCTGAGCAGGCAATTAGGACAGGCGGAGTGAGGCTAATGAACGGTGCATTGCTTTCCCCCCAGCCGTGCCCCCCACATCCCCGCAGACGTGTGGCTGCTCCGCGGAGCTGCCGCTCCTGACGCGGGCAGGGGCTGGCAGCCAGCGCTGCCCCCGGGCCGGGCAGGGGGGCACGGGGCCAGCCCAGCCCGCCGAGGGCGAGCGCCGGGCAGGGGGCGGGCACCGAGCCGCGGCCGAGCCGCCAGGCCGCGACTTTGGCACGGCGACGCGAGCGACAGCCAGGCGGAGCCGGGCATCTCCCGGGGCTCCTGGGTGCCGCTGGGCAGGGCAAGAGAGGCCACCCTGGGGTCAGCCAGCAGGGACAGGGAGAGCGGGGGGTGTGGGGCGGGCGGGTGACAGAGCAGGGATGCGGTGACCCCGTGCAGGGATTCGGTGAGCCCACACAGGGATGGGGTGACAGTGCAGGGATGCGGTGACCCAGGAGGGATGGGGTGACAGCTGGAAATTGGGACATGACAGCACAGGGATGGGGTGACCCTGCGCAGGGTGCAGTGACCCCACTCAGGGATGGGGTGACAGCGCAGGGATGGGGTGACCCCACACAGGGATGGGGTGACCCCACACAGGGATGGGGTGACAGTGCAGGGATGGGGTGAGCCCGGGCAGGGATGGGGTGACAGTGCAGGGATGGGGTGACCCCGCGCAGGGTGCAGTTACCCCACTCAGGGATGCGGTGACCCCGCTCAGGGATGGGGTGACCCCGCTCAGGGATGTGGTGACCCCGCTCAGGGATGTGGTGACAGTGCAGGGATGGGGTGACAGTGCAGGGATGGGGTGACCCCGCGCAGGGATGGGGTGACCCCACTCAGGGATGGGGTGAGCCCACTCAGGGATGGGGTGACCCCGGGCAGGGATGCGGTGACAGTGCAGGGATGGGGTGACAGTGCAGGGATGCTCCTGTGGTGGCTGCGCACAGACACGGCGCCGTACCCGGGGCCAGGCAGCTGCGCTGAAATATTCATGCCAGGCTGGCTTTGAAGGCAGCAGGATTTCTTGGAAACTTGCTGCGCCTCCCAAATGGAGCTGTCTGCTCGGCACGGCTGCCTGGGCACGGCGGGAGCGCGCGGGGTGGGGACGCCCCCGGAGGCAGGAGCGGTGTCCACCCCTGCCAGGGGACATTCCCGTAGTGTCCGAGGGTGTGGAGCCTGGCCCACGCTGCGGGTGTCCCACAGGGACAGGGGCCAGCCCTCGGGGACAGTGCAGTGCCACAGTCCCGTGGCAGGGATGCTCTGGGAGCAGCTGGCCCCAGGTTAGGATTGGCCGTGAAGGGACAGCAGTGTCCCTGCGCAGGGTGATGGACAGGGAGGTGGCAGGTGACAGGGAGGTGTTGGAGATAGGATTCCCCCACAGGTGACCCCAGAGGTGTTGTTGTGGTGGCTGCGGGGTGAGGGACAGTAGCTGTGACATTCCAGGAGCTGCCTCCTGCACTGTGCCCTGGAGTTTGGGATGGGAGCCCGGGGCTGAGCCCCCTCCCTTCCATGGGCTGAGACCCCCCAGCACAGGGCCGGTGCTTTCCTGGATCTCTCAGCTCCACAGCCTGATCCAAGGGTGGGGCTGGAGCCGTGGCTGTGCCCTGGGGAAGGGGACATTGGGGACTTGGGGTTCTGTCCCATCCCCCTGATGGCCCCAGCTGGCCCTGGGCTGCCCCAAACACAAATATCCCTGCTTTTTCCGAAGTGCTGGGATCTTTTGGCCCCCTGACACCTGGCATACACGGGTAGGGTGGCACTTAGTGGCACAAGGACAGAAAACCTGCCCTCTTTCTGGGTGGGAAAGGCCTGGGTGCTGTGTGTGCACAGATCCTGCTCTTCCCACCAGCACACATCCCAAATCCCACTGGAATTTGCTGTCCCTCAGGCCGCTCCCCATTACTGCTCTCCAAATGTCTCTCTCCCAGTCTCCATGGTGTTAAATTATATTTCCCCAGCTGGATTACTTTGCATTTGTTCAGAATGAATTTCATTTGGCTATTTCCTTCCTAGGCCTGACCCTTCTTTCCCAGTGCATTATCTTTTAGCTCTTTGTCCTCACCAGGATTTGCAGCACCTTCCCATTTCATATCCTCTGCAAATTTAATTAACAGGCTCTTTACCCTCCCTCTTTCAGATCAAATGAAGATGTTAAAGGAGAACAGACCTGGCACAGATCTCACCACTAACCACTAACAACAATACAAGTACCTTGCACTTAAATTATGCACTTTCCATCAGAAGATTTCAAGGGCCTGTGCTGCAGAAGGATAATTATCAAAGCCGGGAACTCCGCTCCGCTGGGGAATTTAATATTTGAGGTCTGCCTCAGGGCATGTGTCTTGTTGACTGTTGTGTTACCACCGGCCTTGACAGGCCTGGGATCGATGGCCCTGTGGTGCTGTTGTCCCTGTGCCTGTCCCTGTCCTGCTCCCTGGCTGAGGGACCCCAGCTGGAACCCCCAGCAGTGACCTGGCACTGGTTCCGCACTGGTTCTGGCAGTGTCACCTGCCGTGGTGCCAGGAAATGACTCAGGGAAAAGCTGAAATTTGGCTGGATTGGGAAGCCCAAGGTGCTTCAGCCTTGGCGTGCCCATGGGACGGGGACAGAGGGGTCGTGGGCAGGGTGGGGACACTTGGGCTGTGGTTCACCTGCCCCTGGGCCACGGGAAGAGGAACTCCCAGGGCTCCTGGAGCCCAGCAGGGTCAGCTGCTGGTGGGAATCACTGCCTGGGGGTGAGCAGTGCCCCCTGGCCAGGGCTGAGCTCTGAGGGTGGGGCAATCCCACCTCATCTCCCTTCAGCACAGACTGGAAACGTCCCCTGCACCCGGCATGGAGATCACAAGCTGGACCTTCCCGTGGGAATAGAGGGTGGCCAACCCCCAAAACCCTCTCTAAAATCCTGCTTTTGCCACATTTTAATGGTGACACAAACTGTGGGACAACTGCAGCATAGAAGGGATTGCAGGACAGAATTCTTCACACAGCACTGGCCTTTCTGCTTTCCAACATTTAGCAGCTGAATGTTCTCCTCGTGTCAGTGTTACCTGCGTGATGAATAATGCACACTGCTCCTGCTCTGTGTGACTGTATTCCCAAATCCCAGCTGCATTCTGTGCCTGCACACAAACCTCCAACCAAATCTGCTGCTGGCACCTCCTCCAGGGCCACCACCGTGGCCACAGCATCCTGGTGGGAGTGTGGCCTGAAAAGGGGATTTTCTGTGCTCACTGCTCCAACTTCCTCAAGAAGAAATGCCCTCAGACCACAGAGTGTACAAGCTGCCAGAAGGAAAATTCCATGGATACAGAGGTGCAAAGAGGATTCAGCACCCCTGTAGAGTCTCTCCCTAAGACTGGACAGCAGGGCTGGAAAAACCTGGCTCTTGGGAGGTGCTTATTTGTGCCTTCCTGCTAATGCTCCCAAAGCCCCCTGTGCTCCAGGCTCCTCCCTCGCAGGAGGAATTCTGTTATTCCCCGGCTGTGCAGCCCCTGAGCCTGGCATTAGGCCCTGTGGCATTTTTCTCTCCTGATAAGTCAGCTCATATCCTTGATTTTCACAGCCATATTTCAGAGAGGCTGAGCAGGAATTCAGCTGCTGTTCATAACAGAAGGAAAATAACCCCCAGTGCCATTTCAGGGGAATATTGATATGGCACTGAGCAGGGGGAAGGGACTGTGAAATCCCAGCTGGAAATTGGGACTGTGAAATCCCAGCTGGAAACTGGGACTGCCCTCCCAGCACTGAGCTCTCAAATGCCCCCTCCGAGGAGCAGTGGGATTAAGAATCCAAATTCCTCATAGGATAAACCAGGAAAGAAATGAGCTGACGATGCTGGAAACTGAATTTTTGGTGGGCCATATTTTCCAGAGCAGCTGTGGCTGCCCCTGGATCCCTGGCAGTGCCCAAGGCCAGGCTGGACATTGGGGCTTGGAGCAGCCTGGGACAGTGGGAGGTGTCTCTGCCATGGCAGGGATGGGATGAGACTGGATTTAAGAATTCCAGACCCGTCTGGGACTCCCTGATTCTATTCCATGACCTACCCCAGGTAGTTCCTGCAGCCCTGGGCTCTAACCCTAATTGATAACCAATGAGTTAACCCTTAATCAGCAACTCATATTCCCATTTCTCTTTTCCAAGTGGGTTTCCTTGCTCTGCCGCAAGGAGTTGGGACCCTTTGCTATTTTCCCTGTCTTGTGTTTAAGCCAAATTTTCAGCACTCCCCAAACCTTTGCTCAGGCAGTGAATCAGCTGAGATGATGCAAGCCAGTCCCTCTAATCTTCCCCCCAATTTTCCCACCCTTTCCAGCACAATCCATTTCCTCCACGCCTGCAATCTGCACCCTCATCCGTGGCCAGGGCCACTCTGGCTCCCGTGCTGTGCTGAAGATGGGAGATAGAGCGCATCAAAGTCAGGATTTTCCCCTTTCCTTGCTGTTCTCTGCACAATTCATTATCAGGGAGTTGTGCCAATCTCGTGCTGCCGGGGCTGGGAAGGCGCTGCTGCTGCTGCTGCTTCGGATTAATTCAATCCAGGTGAAGTTGTCTGGGCTGTGAATTGTCCCTTTCCTGGTGCCAAGTCTGCTTGGCCAGGTTATCACTCCTCGGGAGCAGCAGCAGCCAGCTCCTCCTGAGGCTGGGAAATGCACGTGGAAATCCCCACTGCAGGTTGGCCTTGGAGAGGAGGGAAATTGGAAATTAGGGAGCTGGAGGAACGAGGTGGGGAGCCCCCAAAAGCAGCTCCTTGCTGAGTGAAGAGTGGGCAAGCTCAGCTCAGTGGGAATCTCGCAGATTCTCAGTGCCCTGGATTCCAGTTTGTCCTGGTAAATTATTAATCCGGCAATAAAAACATTTCCCCTTTTCCAGGCCTCAAAGCTCTGCTCGGGGTCTCCTGTGGCTTTCATCTCCTGCTCCATCCCAGAGGAGGAAAGGAGGTGATGGGATGGTCCCAGGTGAGACAAAGGGATTCATTTGTGTCCCTGAGCTGGTGTTTTCCATGTCCTGCATCCCAGGAAAAGCTGCCCAGGCACAGCTGGGTGCTGGGGTGTGCCAGCAGTGAGGTCACAGCCGTGCCACTGCCAGAAGGAGCTGGAATTTGGGAGCAGCTGGCACCCAGAGGTGCAAAGTGCCCCATGGGAATGTCACCTGGGGGCTCTGGGCTCACTCCCACGCCTCCCAGTGAGGCCAAGAAATTCCCTGGATCTGAGAAACCAAGGCTTTCTTGGCCAGGTGCAGTGAGAGCCCCCTGGATCCTGGATGGTGTCCCTTGGAAACGACAAGGTCCCCATTCCTCTGCTGGGGAAATGGGGCACGCTGTGGGTTGTGGGAACAGCAGCAGTGGGAAACACCAGCAGGACCACGGAATGGCAGAGCAAGGAGAAGATGGACGGGGCTTGGAGCAGCCTGGGATGGTGGAAGGTGTCCCTGCCCAGGGTGGCACTGGATGGGCTTTCAGCTCCTTCCAACCCAACCCATTCCATTATCCTGTCTCTCCATGATCTCTGCTTGCCATTTTCAATTGGAGTAAGCATTTCCTTGACTTCCCCCCAAGGATGGGATCTGCAGTGCACTTTGGCATCCCCTCATCCCACGCTCCGGCAGGGCTCCGGCGCTGCATCGTGTGCTGGGCCAGAAGCTCTGCGTGCGCTGCCTTTGCTCCTGCCCTCCTCCAGGTGCTCAGGTCCCTGTGCCCCTCCCTGCCCTCCTCCAGGTGCTCAGGTCCCTGTGCCCCTCCCTGCCCTCTGGCAGCTCAGCAGCAGCGACTTTCCCACCCCTGTGCAGCCGCTCACCCCGCTCAGCGCCGTGTCACCGACACCGGCGCTCGTGTCACCTCCGATCGCGGCCCCCGCGCGTCACCTCGGCACGGGAGGAGGCAGCCAGGCAGAAAGCACAGCAGATGTCAGCCCTCCTCGTGTTTACAGGGCAGAACGTCACCTGGGATCACCAGAGACACGGGCAGCCCTGGGTGATCTCCTCCCTGGGAGCCCAGGGGCGGTCCTGCTCACACCTGGAGCATCCCCGGGCCTTGAGCCGGGAGACAACTTCAGCATTCCCCTCATCCTGGCACTCAGGAGGGAAAACACATTTCTCCAGAGCATGAAAGCACCTGAGAGCAGAGCCCAGCGTGATCTGTGCGGTCCTGAGGAGATTGAATTGCTGCAAACTCTCCTGGCAGAGCTTGTCCCCTTTGCTGTGTCACCAGAGCTTGGGACAACTTTCCAGCACCAGCTCGCTCCTGGATGTCTCTGTCACTCAGAACTGCTTCTCCTGCAGCGTTTGGCTCTTGTGTTCCCACCTCTGGACAGCTCTCCTGACCCTCTTTAGCCCTTGGAAGGGGCTCTGAGCTCTCCCTGGAGCCTTCTCCTCTCCAGGTGAGCACCCCCAGCTCTCCCAGCCTGGCTCCAGAGCAGAGGGGCTCCAGCCCTGGAGCAGCTCCGTGGCCTCTCTGGAGCCACTCCAGCAGCTCCAGGTCCCTCCTGCGCTGGGAGCCCCAGAGCTGGAGGTGTCTCACAAGGACAGGGTAGGGGGGGACAATCTCCTCCCTTGAGCTGCTCATCCACGAGCTGTTGGTTCTGTGCCACGTTCCAGCGGGAATCCGCGGCTCTCTGGGATTCCAGGAGGTGTGAGGGGCTGGCAAGGGTGGGAAGGCTGAGCTCGTGCACACCTGTAATGAGGATGATTGAAGGCTGAGTGCAGGATGATACAGAACAATATCAGTAAGTGGTTTTAGTGTCAGCAATCTTCAAACTCGCTGTCAAAGGGAACATTTAAACGATTTTCCTGCTACTCCAACGCATCCAGGTTATATTTATATCCGGAGAAAACTGGTGCTATAAATGTCAGCTTTGGAGAAGGGCTGGCTGCATCCATCAGAGCAGGAATTAGGAAGGAGGGAGAAATGATGTATCATTGCCAGCTGACGGACCTGTCTGCAGGAAAATCCCTGAGGCCTGATCCATGGATCCTGGGATCCATGATCCATGGCAGGGAATGTCCCAGCCCGAGAATGCCCCAGCCCAGCCCCAGCATGTGGGACAAGCTCTGTTTGTGGGGACAGCAGGAAAGGCCCTGAGCTGGCCAGAGCTTGGAGCTCGAGGTGCCTGAAGTGTTTAAATTTTAGCAAAACACAGGAGAACTGTAAAAAATGGGGAGAATTCTCTTTTGCTGGAGTGAGAATAAAAATAAAAAGAGATTGTAATCTTTGCAATTCCCTCTGTCCAGAACTTCCTGCTTTTTTCCCAGCCTGGTTCTCAGGGTGGTTTCCAGCCACCCTCTGTGGTGTTTTTTCCATCTCCAGCCTGGCTGGGAATCTGTTCCCTGTCCTTCCTCACCTCCCTGCCCTTGGGCTGGCACTGCCCTTTGGAAAACCTTGGTCCTTCTCCATCCCAGGGGATTGGCTGCACCCTTTGGATCTCTGCAGAAAGTTCTCGTTTGGGCTGGAAGGATTTCCACAGTCCTGGTGGGCACTGACAGCCCCTGGTCCTAAATTATCCCCTCTGAGGAGTCTCCCTTCTCCATCCATCCATCTCCATCAGAGCTGAATTCCTGTTCCCCAAAAGTGGGGGAAGGCGGGAGACACCAGGGAATCTGTCAGAAAGGGAGGAAATCAGGAGCTGGAGCAGCACAGGAGGTACAGATGTTGGGAGGGTGGAGAGGCAGCACCTGGACTCTGTTATCCCTCCAGGAATGGCCTGGCAGCTGCTTTGGGGGCAGCCAGAGCAAGCAGAGGGTGTGAGGTGTGAGGCTGCCTGGGGCGGTGAGACACACAGGGAATTTCCAGAGCTCTGTCAATTCTGGGGTGGCTGCGGGAAGCCAGAGCTTTCAGCAGGTCCTTTAGGATCTCTCAGGTAATGAGGGATGATCCTCCAGGAATTTGCTGTCAGGGAGCTGAACCTGTTGGGAAGGACATCCTGCAGCTCAGGGTTTGGAGACTGCTCAGTGGGAAAGGTTGGATGCTTTTATCCCCAGGCCTTTTCCCAACCCTGTGACGACTTCCTCAGGAGAAGGCTTTGCAGCAAAGCCCAGAGCCTGGGGTTCCATCACACCTGGAGCAGGCAGGGCACCTTTGGGAGGTGCAAACGTTGGAATTTAAGCCTTGAGGGAGTTCAGGTCTCACTGGTGACATCAGGAGGTGGGGACATCCCACATCTGATGTCACCACTCCCCCGGGCTGGGGCTGCTCCAGAGCCCTGAGCCAGCACAGACCCTCCCGGGTGCTTCAGCTGCTCAAAGCATGCCCTGGAATTTGCTTTTCCCTGGCAAACTTCTGCCAGATCCCGTCCTGCCTGCCCTTTTCCAGGCGGGATGAGGTCGGAATAAGCAGCCTGTGGGTTGCTGTTGCCAACCTGACAGAAATACGATCACGTTTTCAATCATAGCACGGGGTGAATTGGCCCTGGCAGGTGAAGCAGCAGCACAGAGCTCCTGCTGAATGCAAGGACTCGCTGAAATCCCGTTAATTGCTGGGCAGGAAACACACATAAACAAGGGAAAAACGTTGACATTCCCGAGAACCTTTGGCGTATCAGCGGGAAATCATTCCCAGCTCGGTTCACGGTTCTGCTGACAAGTGCAGGAGCAGGGAAAGGTCAGCACTGCGGGGCTGGGAGGGCACCAGGGGCTCCAGGGGCAGCAGCAACAGGAGCCTGGTGTGCCCCAAGCCCTCCCCCAGCCCTGCCTGCCCCGGCCCTCCCTCCACGGCTGCGCTCCTGCCTCCTGCTCCGAGCCATCTGCCCCTACAAAACGCTCTGGGAACGGAGCCCAGGCAATCCCTGGAGCCGTGGGAAGGGAAAAGTGAGGGCTGGGGCAAACGGCAGCGCTGCACGAGCCTCCCCTTTGGTGAGCACCAGATTTCTGCCGGGGACAATCACCTCTGCCCACATCCTGGGGATGCCAGCTGGGTCCTGCCTCCAGCCTGGCTGTGCTGGAATGGAACAGCCCTGCTCCCACCACAGCCAAACTGCCCCAGCCCATCCCCTGCTCCTTCACCCCACAGAGAGAGCGTGGGGAGATCAGGGCTTGGGAGCCCAGAATCCCAGAATGGTTTGAAGTGGAAAAAGCCCATCCAGTGCCATCCCCTGCCAAGGTCAGGGACACCTTCTGCTCTCCCAGCGTGCTCCAAGCCCATCCAACGCAGCCTTGGACACTTACAGGGTGATCAGCTTGAAACAAAAAGAGGTGAAAGAGTAATTTGCTCAGTCTGGAGAATAAAACTTTAATTATTGGTTCAGGAATTAAAGCAAAACCAGAGGCAGAGTCAGATATTGGTAAATTCAGAATAAATGAATTTAGAGGGNGGGATGGGGCAGGGATGGGGGCACAGGGATGGAGCACAGGGATGGAGCACAGGGATGTGACAGGGATAGGGCACAGGGATGGAGCACAGGGATGGAGCACAGGGATGTGACAGGGATGGGGCACAGGGATGGGGCACAGGGATGTGACAGCATAGGGCACAGAGATGGGACAGAGATGGGGCACAGGGATGTGACAGGATAGGGCACAGGGATGGGACACAGGGATGGGACACAGGCTGGGTGCCACAAGATCTCTTTCCAACAAGGAATCGGAATGAAGGCCAGGCAAACAGACACAAGGTTCCCCTCTAATCAGCCCCTTCCTCCTCCAAACCTCAGCTCAGGAACCTCCCAGGCCAGGCGTCATTAGTGAGTTGTTAATCACCCTCTCGGGCTCCTCTCCATGCCATGTGCCCTTGAACCTGGGGGTTTGTAACCCACCTGTGTTCCCTGACCGCTTGCCCTTCCCCTCGGCACAGCAGCGAGCTCAGCAGAGCCCGGCTCTGCTTTCCTACAGCACCACGGAATCCGAGACGGCTCCGAGAGGGCCGAAGGATTCCTGGAGCCTGGGAACATTTGCATGGCATCAGATAGTGCTGAGGGTGGAGAGGGAGGCTTGAAACCAGAGCCTGGACACTGTCCCCTGGACTCGGTGGCTGCCAGCGTCAGGTTTCGGCAGCAAAGAGCAGAGGAATTGTCGCTGTCCCTTCGGGCACCACCCTGCCCTTCCCCAGCTCTCCGGACACTGCTCAGGCACTGCGATATTCCCAGCAGTGTTTCCACACCTCCACCCGGCCGTGCTCCTCCTGGTTTATGGTGTTCCCAGCCATCCCCACCACCCCAATCCCAACCCCAGTGCTGTGGGCTCCCCGCAGCTCCCTGGGCTCTGGGCTCACCCTCATCTCTCTGCTCTGAGTGGGAAGGGAAGCTCAGCCCATGCCCGTGCCCAGCTCCCGAGTGGCCGCTGGAGACACCAGGATCCCACGGGATTTCCTTCTTTCACTGCCAGAACTTTGTCTGTTCACAGGGCTTTTGCCTTCCCAGTGCCACAGACAGCCAGGGCACTTCCAGGCAGCCCAGGGCTGCCAGCCCTCAGCACGGGAATGCTGGAGGGATTAGTGCTTTCCCTGACCTGAGCCGCTCACCGAGTCTTATTTTTGTTGGGGAGAGAATGGATTAGGGAGTCCTATTTCTTGGTTGTAATCCTATTTCGAAAGAGCCTGGGAATCCCGTGGCCCTGAGCTGGGAGGACCTGCCTGCAGCTCCCTTCCCAGCTGATATCCCGAGCACCTCCACCCTTCCCGGGGCTCTTGGCACCCACAGGTCCCTGGAGCGTGTGGAAATACCCTCCCTTCCCCAGGAACTGCACTGGGAGAAGTCTTCCCACACCACGGCTCAGCTCTGGAGCTGTATCTTTATTTCAGGCTCTGGTTCTGACCAGGTCCGAGTAAGAAATGCTGCTGTTGCCTCCACTGAGGTATCTCCCACCTTCCCAAAACCTCCTGGATTCAGGGATTTTTGTCTCCTTGCCAGTCCCGTGGTGTTTCGTCCCAATCCTTCCCCTCCAGCAGTTGAAACATCAGAGGAGAGAAGTTGGAGCACATCCCTCACCCCTCTCTGCCCCCCTCCATCCCTCCCCAACTGCCTCCAAGCTTTTATCCCAAGTTTCCCTCCAGCACACCCACCCCATGGCGTGCTGGCTTCTGGAAGGGCTCACATTTCCTGTCATTTGCTCTTTCCAAAGGGCTGGAAAAATTGGGAAATTAGGCTGTCTTGCCAGCCACAGGAGAAGCCACAGTATTGCAGGGATTGCAGAGCATTCCATGGGGAGCAGCAGTGATCCCAGGATTGTCCCACAAAACCTTTCCTGGCCTTTCCATGGTGCTCCTTGCTCAGGGCTGGGACCTCAGCTCCAGGGAGAGGTGAGGAGCTCCAGACACCTCTTTTCACGGAATTCCCATGTTCTTTTTTTAGGCAGGAGGGGGTTACAGCCATTGTTAATCCATGGGAAGGAGTGTTTCTCCACAGGAAGAAGCATTTTCCAGAGCTCTCCCCCTCAGTGCAGCTGACTTGGTGATGTTCTGGTGCCCATTTAGGAGGGGACACTCTGAGATGTTTCCAGAAGGATGAGCTAAAGCCTTCCCACATCCAAAAGTCCTGGTGGTCCTCAGAACACGCCAGAAATCCCTGGATGCAGGGCAATTGCCATGCTGAGACTGAGAAGCCCTAAGGAGATGTGGGGCCACAGGATTCCCTCCACTGGGATGTGCTGGAACTCTTGTTGAGGAGTGAGAACGTTTGGCCCAGAACTGCCCAAAGCCAGGGAGTTTTCCCCCCGTGGATCTTGCCAGCTGCTCTGGGAAATCTCATTTTCCATCTGCCTGGCATTTGGGAGTGTCCCAGTGCAGGGCAGGGAGTGCTGAGCCTTTGCAAAGCATGGAGGTCATTCCTGGATCCCATAAATCTCCCTCTGGGCTCCAAGGCAGGTGTGAAATACAGGATGCTCCTCGTGTGTCCTGGAGCTGGGCAGGATTTACTCCACGCCAGGCTCTGGATGCACATTTCTTATCTCAGCCCCGAGATTTATGGAGTCCCTGAGATTTATTGTGCCTGTAAAACGCTGTTAAATGCAGGGCTGAGTTGTGCAATGGCCATTGTTTGGGAATGCTTTGTGTCTGCTGGCAGAAAAATGGGCACGGCCCTCCCTGAGCGGCTGCCAGGTGGGAAGAGGCACAGGAGGGATGTGTGGAGCCAGATGCTGCTGTCAGGGGGGCTGAGAGGGGCTGGGATGCACCAGCATCCCATCCTGGTCCTTCTGAGGAGGGATGTGGGCGAGGGGGATGTCCAAGGAAAGGGGAAAGCATGGAGGGGTTGAGGGGATGGTGAAAATCCCAGTCCTGTGGTGCTGGGGATGCAACTCCATCCCTCCTTGCTCCTGCTGAAATGGGCTTTTGGGCAAGGGGGTACTGAGCCAGAGAGGCCAAGAAATGGGGAATTCTTGGAAAAATGGATGCAGGCAGTGAGAGGCTGGTGAAAATCCCTGTCCTGTGGTGCTGGGGCTGCACCACCACCCTGCTCCTGCTGCAGAGGGACACTTGGACTAGGGAATACCAAGGTAGAAAGGGCAAAAAATGGGGAGCTCTGGGAAAAGGGGATGGAGGGAGCGAGGGTCTTGTGGAAAGCTCAGTCCTGTGGCTGCTGGAGCTGCACCATCACCCTGCTCCTGCTGCAGAGGGATACCCGGGGAAAGGGATAATGAGCCAAGAAAGGGGGAATTCTGTAGAAAAGGGATGGAAGGAGCGAGAGGCCAGGCGTGAACGCAGCCTGGTGCTGCATCAGCTCGGCCCCCGCTCAGGGGAGGACTCCCATGCAGGCCGAGGGCAGATGGGCAGTGGGAAGAGGTTCTCGAGGTCCGGCTGCGGCCACCCCGCTGCCCGGGCGGGGCTCGGTGCCTGCCGGGCTCGGCGCTGGCTGGGGGAGGCGCCGGCAGAAAAGGCTCTTTTGATGGAAAGGAAAATGTTCGCTTTTGAAAAACCTGGAGTCGGGGAACGAGCCTGGGGGTTACCATGGAAACCCGGGGCCGAGCCGTGCCGCAGCAGGAGCCGCAGCCGCGGAGGCTCCGAGGGCTCGGGGACAGCCCGGGGCTCAGCGGCAGCGTCCCGGCAAACAGCCGCGCGTCCCACAGCGCCGGGAAAGGGGATGGGCTGCCGGGAAGGGCTCGGCTGGTGGGCTGGGAGACACAACCCGGCCGTGCTGAGCGGAGCAGGGGCCACCAGCCCGGTGTCAACAAATCCTGCGGAGCGACAGCGGCGGGAGCTGCCGCCGATTGGCTCCCGCTCCGATCTCCGGGAGGATCGATAGGACAAATTAGAGCGGGCAGAACAATGCGGGAGAGAGCCCTGCAAACCCCAATTACCCCAGAGCTAATTAATGTGTTTTTAAACAAACGTCATGGCAGCGCTTCAAACAGCGCTGAGGCGGCCGCAGAAGTTTCACGAGGGCGGCGGAGCAATTCCTTAGCCCGGGGCGATGGGGTGGGAAGGATCCCACAACAAGAGTGGGGAGGGAAAACAATTGCTCGATCCGAGCACAGCTGGGGGAAAGCGGGAGCTCTTTCCAGCGCACAGCACGGGGACTGTGCTCCCCCAGCATCCCGCAGGGCTGCAGATCAATAGTCCTGGAGAAAAACACGGAACGGGGAAGAAAAGGAGGGAAATGCACCGGAGCAGCTCACTCAGCCCTTCTAGGAAGGAGCAGACAAAGGGATGCAAAGCCCAACCTTCCTGAAAGGACTCTGACCCGGAAAGCTGACCCCTGAACAAAACGGGATCCTTGGGAAAACAATGACGCTGGACCACGGCGCTGATTGCTCCCGGGACCGCCTGACAATGCAGCAGCGTTATCCCAGGCCGGGGCTAAGGAAAACACAGGAAGCCCGGTACCCCCAGACATCCCTGCACACCTCCAGGACATCATCCTGCCCAGACACAGCCCCGAGGAGCAGCTGGAAACCCCCCCTCAGCCACAGCACCGGGAACATTCCAGCAACAGGAGCACAATCCATTAAAGCCCAATTGGATCCCCCCTGAGACGAGGCAGCCAGCACATCTCCAGCTCCAGATGTTCAGTTCCAGACCAGGGGAGGTGTCTGCCTGCCCCGGAGATCGGGGAAAGAAAGTGCTGCATGAAGGAATTGGGAGAAGATCGTCTGACAGCACTGAATCCGTGCATGGATCCATCAGGCTTGGGATAAAAATGCAGAGGCTGAACCCAGGCCCAGGGCGAGCACGGAGCAGGCAGCAGGAGCTGGGCATTGTACAGGAAACATCCACTGTGGATCCTGGAAAGCTTCCAAGCTCACAGCAGCCAAAAGGGGCTCCAGGAGAGCTGGAGAGGGACTTGGGACAAGAGATGGAGGGACAGGACACAGGGAATGGCTTCCCACTGCCAGAGGGCAGGGATGGATGGGAGATTGGGAAGCTGTGGCTGCCCCTGGATCCCTAGCAGTGCCAAAGGACAGGCTGGACAGGGCTTGGAGCAGCCTGGGACAGTGGAAGGTGTCCCTGCCCATGGCAGGGGTGGCACTGGGTGGGCTTTAAGGTCCCTTCCCACCCAAACCATTCCGTGATCCTGTGATTTCCCCAGACTTTCCTGGCTCCTGCCATGTGATTCACAGACAATTCCCACAAGGGTGGTTGTGTTTTTTGCTCAATCCTACTCGGCAAATTCTTCTCCCAAGAATTTGTTGAGGCTTTTAGCACTGACACACTTTTCCAGACTGAGGGTGGAGTCTGCGGCTGGGGAAGGAGGATTCTGCAATTGCCCCATGTTGGTGGCCCAGGCCCTCAGCCAAAGTGTTCAGATGGCAGCTGAGCCCCTGCTGGGAGTCCTCTGTCCCTCCTTAACCCAGCAAGGCCTTGTTTATCCCTGGAAAAGCAGCTGGAGGATCTCCAGGAGGGATTTCACTACCCAGTGATGGAGGACTGGGTTGGATGGACCCTAATCCTGCAACCTGGATGTGACAGGACACAGGGAATGCTGGATCCAGCCCCAATCCTGCAGCCTGGATGTGACAGGACACGGGGAATGCTGGATCCAGCATTCCCAATCCTGCAACCTGGATGTGACAGGACATGGGGAATGCTGGATCCAGCATTCCCAATCCTGCAGCCTGGATGTGACAGGACACGGGGAATGCTGGATCCAGCATTCCCAATCCTGCAGCCTGGATGTGACAGGACACGGGGAATGCTGGATCCAGCATTCCCAATCCTGCAGCCTGGATGAGATGGAACACAGGGAATGCTGGATCCAGCCTAAGTCCCCTGGGGTCAGGCCCTACTCAGACAGGGTCAGTGTTGGAGGCACCTCTGGCTCTTGGTTTGCCTTCCCTCCTGATGGTCCTTGCCTGGTGCTGGGGAGTGCCCAAGCCACAGAAATCCCATTTTTGGGTCATTCCTCCAATTCCTGGTGCATGGGACCACCCAGCCCCCAGAAATCCCATTTTTGGGTTATTCCTCCAACTCCTGGTGCATGGGACCACCCAGCCCCCAGAAATCCCATTTTTGGGTCATGCCTCACTTCCAAGCTCCCTGCCAGGAGACCAAGGATAAACTCCCAGCTCCAGGCACTGCCAGCACAGGCACCCACCCCCACCCAGTGTCGGTGCAGCCTCTCCTCGCTCCCAAACCTGCCGGTCCCAGCCGGCCCTGGGGTCACCATCCCTCCCATCCTGTCTCCAGCTGGGATGCACAGGGATGGGAGCACCGGCAGGAGGCAGGGAGGTGTCACACACCCCGGACACACCAGGCTCGTTCCTGCCCGATACAGAGGAGCTGTCAGGCGCTTAATTAGAGCCAGCACGGCGCTCCCGCTGCAGTCGATTAGCAGGGTTTTAGCAGGGTTTTAGCCGAGTGCTCCCTGTTTGGGATAACTGATGGGAGCCGGCCGGGAGAGAGGCAGCAGGAAGCCCCGGGAAGGAGGATTTGTGCTCTGGATGCTGTGGGGGAGTGCAATCCCACGCTGTTCCCCGCCGGCTTTCTCAGCGTCTTGTTCATCTCCTTCCCTCCTGCTCCTGAGCGATGGCCCAGGCGGAGCAGGAAGCAGCTGGGGCCTGGATTACCTGGGACAATTCCATGCCCTGACAAAGCTCTGGAAGAAGCAGGAAGGAAGCAGCACAATGGCCCGAGGCCGGACGAAGGGTCCGTGCAGGAAGGCACCCCTCCCTCCTTCCCATCCCTGCCGTGTCTGGGGACCTTCCCCAAGCACCCCTTCCCTTGGATGCTGGCCACACCAGAGGAGGGGGACATGAGCCTCCTGCTCCTCATTTCCCTCTGCTCCAGGTGCTGCAGGATTCCGGCCCTGGAAACACAGGTGAGCAGCCCAGCCTCAGGACTCCCCAAGGAGATGCTGTTCCACGAGCTGATCCTGCAGGAAGCTCCTTGGCAGGGTTGAGAGACTCAGGAGCAAGTGGTGGTGGTGCTGTGTGGCAGTGCCATACAGGTGGCACTGTCCCCTCTGTGCCACTCTGCTGTGAAGGGTGACGAGAGGGAAGCACAAAGCAGGATAAGCACCAGCTGAGGTTTGGGTTGGATATTAGGAAAAAATTCTTCTCCAAAAGGTTTGTCCAGCATTGGAACAGGCTGCCCAGGGATTTAAAAGGTGTGTGGATGTGACACTTGGGGACATGGTCAGTGGTGGCCTTGGCAGTGCTGGGGGAATGGTTGGACTTGTTGATCTCCGAGGTTTTTTCCAACCAAACCAATTCCATCTCCGCCTGTGCATCCAGGCTGGATTTCCCCTCCTGCAGCCCTGGTGGGCACTGCAGTCCCTGTCAAGGTCCCTTCCCGGGTGGCCTCTTCCCCGTGCTCCATCTCATCCTCCCCTTTTTGTTCCTCCCTCTCCCTCCCTGTTCCCACTCACGCAGATCCACAGGGCTCCCTCTGTGCCTCCGAGCCGCCCCGGGGGCCTCTCCCTCTGCTCTGCTCCGGTCATTACTCCTCAAATTTCCTCTTAAACACCGGCAAAGCCTCCCAAGGAAACACAGCGCTGCAGGTAGGGAGCCTGCTCCCCTCTGCCCAGGTTCCCTCCCTCCCCTGCCTCCCCTCAGCCCCCAGGTGCCGCAGAGGTGGGAATTCAGGTGTTTGCCTGGATGGCTCCCAATAAGGAGCATCAAACGGGAACGGAGCACAAAAGGCAGCTGGGGGAAAAGAAAAGCTCCTGATGCATTGCTAAGAGGGCTGAGGGGGGAACAGCGTGGGGGAAGGAGCAGGGAGCAGCAGGATTCCAGCAGGATTCACCCGCTCCACGTCGGCACAAGCCGGCACCGGGAAGCGATGGATCCAGGGGTGGTCTCCCGAGATCCATGTGAGCAGTGCCTGCCCCGGCCTGCCCCTGCCTCGGGACACGCATGCAGCCCGTGGTGGAGCAGAGCTGCTGCTGCTGCCTGTGGGAATCTTCGATTGCTTCCTGAAGCGTGCTGGGATAAATGGCACCGTGGGAATTCAGAGTGGGAAGCCGCGGACAGGCTCAGCGTGGCTCTCAAAGGCTTGGCTTCACTGGGATCGGCGCTGGAGGACTCCAAGGACGTGTCATTATCCTCTGTAGAGAGCCAGCAGATATTTGCTGGGATTTGTCCATCCCTTCTGACTCGCATTCCCCTGGGACAGCTCTGGCTGTTGTTTCCCGTTTGGAGCCGGAGCAGAGGATGAGCTGGAAGCACAGACAGATCAAACCCTGCTGCGGCGCCCTGGAGCCTCTGCCAGAGAGGGATGGCAGTGCCAGCTGCCCTTCCTGCCCCTCATGCCTTGCTGGGGTTTAGAATCCGAGATCCTGACTGCTCACACACAATTCCTCCAGCAGCACCCGGGGCCTGCGGAAGGGACTCTGCCAATGAAGCGTCCAACGCTCTGAGCACTCAGCCCCAGCCACGGTCACAGCAGAGGTCACTTCATTCCAGGACATCTGGCCCTGTCCTCAACCTCCTCCAGCCCAGTGCCACCCCCAGCCCCTTCCCTGCTCTGCTTCCCACCTTCCCCTCCCCTCCCTTTGCTCCTGCATGGACCAGCTGCTCCTCCTCCCCTCTCCCACAACATCCCCCACAGCCTGCTCTGACATCCAAGCGTTATTTAATGTGTTTTGCTGCTAGGAAATGCAGTTTGGTGGCTGGAGATGGGGAGGGAACCATGTGAGCAGCAGCAGCAGCAGCAGCAGCCCCGGCAGACACTCAGCCCCTTCCCTGGTGCTCCAGGGAGCCAGAGGCAGCCAGGGCTTGGAGCATCCTGCCTTCCAAGGGTTAACGCCTGCTGCAGGGCTCCTGATGCCTCCCTCATGGCATTTCCCATCCCTCTGCCTGTACAGTACTTGGGAGTGGAGTCAGCACCCCCAAACCCCTCATCCCTCTGCCCATGAGCTCAGGCTTCAGCAGAGGGAGGACCAGGAGCTGCGTTTCCCCCAATCCAGGAGCCCTGAGCGTACAGGCAGATTAATTTAGCATGAACAAAACGCTCTCGCAACACGAATGCCCTGCAGCGACAGGGCCCAGGCGCTGCTCGGGCTCCGAGGAGGCTGGGCTTTGGTTGGGAGCAGGAATGTTGCAGCAGAGCAGCGCTGCCCTGGCTTTGGGTGCTGGAGCGCCTGGGAAGCAGGCAGGGATGCCGGAGGCGGAAAGGGTCACCCCGGGAGCCTGGGAGAGGGGCTGCAGGCGGTCCCTGGTGGGAGCAGAGCACGGAAAGAGGAGGCAGGAGGAGCGGGATGCTGCCAAGAGCATGTCCCAGCATCCCTGCCGCAGCGCGGAGGGGACAAATCCCGGCGGGAGGAGCGGGGTGCGGGCTCTGCCCCAGGGGACACGGCACAGCCTCGCCCTGCCGGGGGCACGGCCGGCTCCGGGGCGTGGAGAGCAGCACGAAACTCCCGCTTGTATGGCAAAACCATCATCCCGGCAGGCAGGGCAAGGCAGGCTCCGGGCAGGGCCAAGGGGAGGACGTGACAGCGAGAAAGCAGCGCCCCAAAGCCCAGAATTCCCGCGGGATGGCAGTGGGATGCCCAAAGCCCAGAATTCCCGCGGGACGGCAGCGGGATCAGCCCCAAAGCCCAGAATTCCCGCGGAACGGCAGCAGGATCGGCCCCAAAGCCCAGAATTCCCGCGGGATGGCAGCGGGATCGGCTCCAAAGCCCAGAATTCCCGTGGGACGGCAGCGGGATCGGCCCCGGGCTGGGGCAGCACCAGGGACGGGAACGGGGCTGAGCCTCTGCCCCGCTCCGGTTTGCTGAGTGACCGAGCACTGCAGACACTGCAGGAAAGGTTCACTGCGGGTCCAGGCGTGTGAGAGAGAGGAGCTGACAGGCTGGGAGAGCTGGGGGTGTCCAGCCTGGGGAGGGGAAGGATCCAGGGAGAGCTTAGAGCCTCTTCCAGTGCCTGCAGGAGCTGCAGGAGAGACTGGAGACAAGGGCTGGAGGGACAGGACACAGGGAATGGCTTCCCAGTGCCAGAGGGCAGGGATGGACGGGATACTGGGAAGGAATTGTTCCCTTGAGGGTGGGCAGGCCCTGGCACAGGGTGCCCAGAGCAGCTGTGGCTGCCCCTGGATCCCTGGCAGTGCCCAAGGCCAGCTTGGACAGGGCTTGGAGCAGCCTGGGGCAGTGGGGGGTGTCCCCTCTGGCAGTGGGAAGCCATTCCCTGTGTCCTGGCCCTCCAGCCCTTGGAAATTGTCTCTCTCCATGTTTCCTGCAGCTCCTTCAGGCCCTGCAAGGCCACAAGGAGCTCACCCCAAAGCTTCTCCTGTGCAGGTGAACGATCCCAGCTGTGCCAGCCTTTCCTCCCAGCAGAGCTGCTCCATCCCTCTGCTCATCCTGGAGCCTCCTCTGGCCTGGCTGCAGCAGCTCCAGGTCCTTGCTGTGCTGGGCCCAGGGCTGGGGCAGCTCTGCAGGTGGGCTCTCACCTGAGCACAGGGACACAGGGACAGATTTTATTGAGGTCCCCTCTCTTCTCCAGGCTGAACAGGTTCCTCAAGCCACTCCTCATAACAGAGATGCTCCACACCACTTTCAACCCCATTTTTCCTGTTGCCCAGGAGAGGAAATTCCTTTTTGACTCGTCACGACTTCATTTCCCAACGAGTCTCTGATGAGGGACATTGCCCAAAATCCTTTTGAAAATCCCAACAGATTCTCTTGACCAGATCCCCCTGTGCCCATAGAAAAAAAATAAAAGAGAATTTGGGAATGGAGTGACTCCAACCAAATGGATTGGGATGAAATGAGGTGCAGCGAAAAGGACTTGATCCCTTCAGTGAACATTTATGGATTCTGGATGGACAATTTCCTTCCCCAGACACTGAAGGAAAGGTTTCCCATTAGAACCCATTTATTCATGTACCCAACAGCTCCATTTCTGTTTTCCTGACACAAAGTCTGATCCACTGCTCTGTGAGACTCCACATCCCATTTCATCCTAAAAAACCCCACACCACCCCCTCAGGCCACATATGTTCCCTTCCCTCACTTTGCCACAGAGCACGTTTCCAGCACTGGGTTTTCTACCAGGAGATGGGAAACATCATTTTTTCTTTCTGTACCATTCCTTGGGTGAATCTCCCTGGTTCTGGTAATTAGTTCCTATTCACGCTGTCAATTTGCTCTAAATTCCCCCTCCTAATGGCAATTCCATCTGAATCAATTCCTTTGATTCCCTAAATCAACCTGCAGTGGTACCTGAGGCTCTGCCCGCCTTGGGGACCCCACCAGCCCCATTTTCTCCCTCTTTCCCCTCTTCCTTTAATTTCCTTCCTGACTCTCCAGCTGAGTTCTCCCCCTCCCTCTCTGGCTGGGCTGGGTGTGTCTCCTGCCAGCCCCGGTGTTTTCCCGGGATTTACAGCCTGGCTGTGTTCTCAATTAGCAGGTTCCTTCCAGCTTTTATGGCTTCCGAGTCACAACATTTCTGAGGCTGTGGCAACATATTAGAGACTGCAAATGTAAAATAGGTATTAAAACAGGTATTAACTGCACCGAGATCTCCTCAGCCTCGACATTCCCAGCTTCTGGGAAGGCTCCATGGGGCTTGGAGGCAGATGTGCCTTCAGACCAGGCTCTCTAAATGACCTTTCCTGGAGCATCCCAGGGAACAAAGGCCTTCCTGCCTTTCACCTCCTACCTTGGATACTTCTGTTGCATCCAGTTGGAAATAAAGGTCCTTCCTACCCCTGCCCTGCTTTGGCCTCATCCTCCAGATCCTTGGGAGTCAGGCAAGGCTGGAGAACCTTGGACAAATCCTCTCTGGGATAAGGTGGGAGCAGGAAGGGGTGAGGAATTATTTTGTGGATGGAGACAGCCCAACCACCTGCAGAGCTGGGGTGAAACATTCTGGAGCAAGGGATGGCTCCTAGGGGGGAAGTTTGGGATGTCAGGCTGGAATTTTGGGCACCCAGGACCCTCTTTCACAACCTCCCAGTGAGGCACTGTTGGGATGGTTCCAGGTGTGATCTGTGGGCTGGAACATCAGGGCTGCTGTGGGGAGGGTTTAGCTTGGAAAGGCATCCCTGGGGCTCTCCCCACTCTGGGAATTTGGCTTGGAAAGGCATCCCTGGGGCTCTCCCCACTCCTGGAGTTTGGCTTGGAAAGGCATCTCTGGGGCTCTCCCCACTCCGGGAGTTTGGCTTGGAAAGGCATCCCTGGGGCTCTCCCCGCTCTGGGAATTCGGTGCTCACAGTGCACAGAACTCTGGATCCCCCTCCAGCCTCTGCCGGGGTCCCTCCCGAGCTGCCAGGCTGATCCCAAACGCAGCTCTGCTCCTGCTGCCTCTCTCCTCTCTCCCTGCCCAGCTTTATTAGTTCAGGAAATGAAGCCGAACATCCCTTAGGAAAAGCCTGGAAACTCTGCCTGACTGGCTCAGCTTCCCCTGCTGCAGACAGGGCTGGGGAGGCTCGATGGAGCATTTGGAGAGGAGATAAATGCCTGTGAAGATAACAGGGAGTCGGAAAGGAGTCACTTGTGAGGGTCCATTCACACCTGGGTGAGGGTGGTGACCCCGGAATTGCAAAGCAAACAGGGTGGAGAGGCTGGGAAGCAGCAGAGGCCAAGCTGGGTGCAGGGCTGTCCCCTGGGAGGACAGGCGGCTCAAGCAGTGACCACAAGAAATCGTCCCCTTGTCCCTTCGAGCTCCACCTAAAGCCAAGCAGGACAAAACGCAGGAGCTGTGACCCACAGCAAAGCCAAACCAATGAATCCTGAGGTGGTAAATACAATTAGGGAAGCATCCATGGATGTGATTCCTGAGGAGAGGGGGTCAGAACGTGCAGAAATGGGAATTCCCTCATTGGCAAGGTGGGTGACAGGGGCACCAGGCTGGAGCTGTGGCTTGGCTGAAGCCGTTTGGGCATCAGGAATGCGAGGGAATGTCTCCGGGTGTGTGCTCTGCTCCCAAGGCGTTCCAAAGAATAATAGCACTGATCTTGGAGGGATTTCAAGCAGCTGAAATTAGAATGAATGCTGTTTTTAATTTGGACTAACGAGCTTAAAGAGCAAAATGAAAGACTCCCAGCAATTTTGCAGAGTCAAGACACTTAACACGAAACGGGGGAACATCAGAATCTGATCTTTGCAATGTTTCCCATCTGATCCGCAGAAAGAGCAAACAAGCCCCAGTGTTTGAGTCGGATTAAATGGTTAATTATTACTGCTATTGTTGAACTCTGACAGTGTGGCAAATCAGTGATGGATGGGAGAGGAATAAAGCCGGGCTGGCTGGGAGCAGCCTGCAGTGCTCGGGAGAGCTCAGCGAGCACCGGGGACTCGCAGCGTCACAGCTGGATTTGTCAGCATAAAACCAGCCCTCCCGAGGGACACAGGGACCTTGCAAATGGGCCTGGGGGGAGGCATAAAAGCCCCCAAACGTGAGAAATACCCACGTTTCTTGGGATGCTCGCTGCTCAGCAAAGCTCTGTCTGTGGCACAGACCCCCGAGGTGAGGGATTTGCTGGACGCTGACATCGCCCCCTGAGCCACCGCTCTGGGATCGAGTTAAAATTAAAACACCTCCTGCCTTGCCAGAACAGACTCCAAGGTTTGTTGGGAGAGCATCTGGCCAGATTATCTAAAAAAAAATGTGCAATTACAGTAGCGGCGAGGTGCGAAAAGGAAAATAAACGTCCCCAGCTGTGTCACAAAGGCTGTGCATGTGACAGCCCCTGTGCCAGCTCCTAATGTCTGGAGAGCCAGGTCCGTGCAGCTGCTGCTTGAACCCCATCCCACAGGGGGGAAATAAAGGGCTCTGAGGGCTTGGGGACGATGCTGCCCACGGAGGGAACCCAGGTGCTGAGCCACAGTGTCACAGTGTCACTCTGGACAGGATCAGCCCCTTGGATGGTGGTCCCAGACTGTTCCAGGGGGAAATTTAATGGTTCTTCCTGTGGAGCTGAGTTAAACCTGGCAGGAACATCCAACACTTTCAACCAGGGCTTGATGGTGCCTCTCACCACCTTTCAGTGGAGGTTTCTGGCTTCATTTGTTGCAAAGAAAACCTTTAAAAAATAAACCTCAGTGTTTCAGGTGGACACCAACATTCCAAGGGTTTTCCAGCTTGCCGGGACAGTGTTGCTGGGGTGAGATGAACTCCCAGCTGTTTGGGGAGCTTGGATAAGGCCCTGACCACATCCCAAAAGCCCCTTGGGATGTGTAAACCAGCTTGTGCTGGGCCAGGACATCCAAGAAATTCCCCTGGCATTTTTGTCAGGACGGGGAGGAGGAACATCCTGATTTCTTATAACAAAGATCCCTCCCTTCCCTCCCAGCTCCATCCCCATCCCTTGTCCTTCCCCAGTCCTGAACTCTGCCCTCTTCCAAACACTCCCCAGGAAGCAGAGAGTGCCTGGGCATGGAGCAGAGGGAGGGATGTGCCCGGAGCTGCGGCTCTTCCCACCTTTGGAAGAGGCAGCTCCGAGTGGGGACCGCGCCTGGTCCAGCTTGAGGTGCTGCCAGGCCGATGCAGAAGCGGCTCCATCCTCCCTGGCTCCCGGCTTTCCCTCATTCCCAAGCGCTCTCCAGCCAGGAGCAGGGGGAGGAGCCGTCCAGGTGGGGATGGGGAGCGGGGTGGGACCTGCCGGGCTCTCAGGGCCGGCAGGGATTGAAACAATCCAATTTAGCCGGTGCTGCTCCCAGGGACGTGAATAATGGGAAGCTGATGCTAAACCGGAGCCATAATTTTCATACCAGTGCAAACAGATCCAAATTGTGATAAAAGGTTTTCATCTGCCGAGGCTTGGAGAGGCCCCGCGCGCTGATTTACGGCGCCTCTTAATGTCGCATCTGACAGCACTTTGCAAACAAAATGTTCTGCCCATAAACTCGCGGAGAGCGACTTCGGGAGGCTGGGGGAGGGCAGGAGGGACGCGAGGGGTGGGGGCGATGCTGCCGGGGCACCCGGCTGTGGGAAGGCGGGAGGAAGGTGAGGCTGAAGGCAAAGCAGCCGGGCTTGGGAAGCTCCAAGGAAAGCATCCACCTCCTCCTGCCCACATCCATGGCGGCTGCGTGTCCAAATGACAATTCCCGTCCCAGAGGGGATGTCCTGAGTCAACAGGAGCGGGGAATTGGCTGCTCTGGCTGGGAGCATCCCTGGCTCGGCAGGGCCACGCTGCCCTTCTCTGCCTCCTCCCCACCTCCAGCGGGAATTGTGCACTCAGCAGGTCTCCCTGGGAGCCAGGTCCATGCTGGAATTCAGCCAGATGAATCCTTTCATCCCGGAGCACGGCTTTTCACTCTCCCCAGACTCTGTGACCAAGCCCAGGAGGTTTTGCTATGCTGCTCCTCGGTGTTTCCATCCCCTTTCCCTTCCCTCTGCCGTGGGCACATCGGCATCCCTGTGCCCACGGCTGCCCCATCCCTGCCCTGCCGCCTTCCCCTCCTTGTCTGACCCGGATCCGGGAGCAGGGAGCCACATCCCCGGGGAAAAGCTCTCCAGAGCCCGGCAGGAGAGGCGTCCCCGGTGCCTGTGCCTGGGCAGGGCTCTGGGCGTGCTGTTCCAGCCGGGAAAAGCCGCTGCAGGGCCGGGAGCCTGGCAGGGATGCCGCGCTCTTGGGAAGCGGGCTGAGGAAGCAGGAGCTGCAGGCTGATGGATCACAGCCCCCGGGCGTCTGAGCACGCAGATCTGCTGCAGTTTGCACCAGTGGAAGCTTTCTCAGCCTGCTTGGCTCCCTTCCCGGAGATAATGAGCTGCAGTAATTGAGCCCGGAGGTCAGGAATGTGCGGCTCGCTGCTGCCAGAGAGGAGAGGGCACTGTCGTGTGCGCAGGGAAGCTTGGCGGAGGTGATGCCCTGTCTCCGTGGATATGGGGATGTCGAGCGGCTCTGCAAGGACCAGGAAATCTGGGAAGAGCAGTGCCGGGCAAACAGGGCGGGGATGAACCCTCCCCGGAGCAGAGGGGAGCAGAGCCAGCAGGATCCCGGGCTCCGGCCGGTGGCTCCGGGGCTTGGCAGGAGCTGTGCCTGGGGTGGCAGGGTGGGGGGCAGCCCGGTGCTGCTCCTGGATCCCCTTTGGGATCTAGCTCCAGGCCAAGGTGGGATCTCATCCTGCTTTTCCCGGGGGGAACCCAGACCGTAGCTCTGCTGGTCACTCTTGGCTTCCACCATCACATGGGGACACCAGCAAGAAGCTTAACTGGACCTGGTGCTGTGTGCAGGTGGGGATGGAATGATGGTCCCAAATGCTGAGATCTTCTGTTTCTCTTCTCTTTCTCTCACAGGGGATGCTGGCTGAGGCACAGGAGCCCTGACACAACAAAACCTGCCCAGGTTTAGGGGAACCTCCACAGGGTCCCCTCTGCAGCCCTGGGTGGCTGAGCTGGAAACACCTGGAAGATGAGGGATTTATTTCAGGCCTTGGAGCTTTGAATAACCCATGGCTTGCTCCAAAAAATAAGGCAGAGGAAATGCTGGGACAAGGAAAAGCACAAGATGTGCCCTCAAACCCACAGGGCAGCTGGTGGGCACGTGGAGCTCACCCGGAGCTTTTCCCCTCCTGGACAGGGCCCGGGAATGCTCCGGCTGTTGTCAGAGCAACAGCAGCTCCTCGGCAGCTTCTCCTGGCAGGGAAGTTCTGCCCGGAGCCTCGGTGACAGCTCCGTGTCCTCCCAGCCCAGCTGCACCGAGCAGCACCACCATAAAGCACGTTTGGAGCTGCCCCAGGGAGAAAGCTGCTGCCAGGGACCGCCAGGCCAGGAGAAACAACCCCATTCCCTGCTAATTCCCACTGTAAAGCACACCAGGATAGCACAGGGCACAGCCCAGCCCGCTGCCAGCTGTGCTCCCACCGGCAGGTTGTTGGCAGAGTGTTGGCATCAGACCCCGAGGTTTGTTTTGGGCTGGGCACGGAGATTTCTTTGTGCCCAGGGCACTGCTGGCAGGTTCAGGGGCAGACCCTCAGCACACTCACACCTTCTGGAGGTGGGAATTCCATATCCCACCCTCTTGCCACCATGGGCAAGGAGATTTTGCTCCTTGGGTGTCCAGTAGCCCTCAGGTGGCAAGGAAAGCCCCCGTGGCACTGGGGCACAACCAGGAGCTGGTCTGGCACAAAAAAACCCTTTCTGAGTGCACATCAAAACCAGATGTGGACATAGAAAACCCCCCAAAAAAGGAAAAAAATAATTTAAAATAACCTCACAGCCCCAAATGGGAAGGCCTGCAGTGGTTTGGGGTTCAAAAGAAACCCTGGGATGAATAGCAGAGGTCAGGGCTGATGGGTTTCCACTCTTCCCAGCGAGCTGGATGGGGCACAGGCAGCTGGGAGCAGTGGGTGACATCAGGAGGGTTTTTTGCTGCCTTTTGGTTGCTGCTTAGTGTGAGAATTCAATGTTCATAAAGCCCCCTGGGAACCTGCTGGGTCCCTGATTAGAAAGAGTTCCTTTATCCCCGTGCCACAGGAGCCAAACTTCAGCATTCCCATCTGCCCCCTCCCGGGAATGCCTGTGGGTCCCTGCCCCACTCTGAGCCTTTGAAAATCCCACAATTCCAGCAGCCACAGTGATGCTTTCATGGCCGGGGTCACGGCTCCTACCAAGAGTTATTTGTGTGCCTTCCTCTGGCCTTGAGAGCTCTCTCATATAATGTTCCATCTGTTTGTGTTTGGAAAGGATTTTCTATGGATTTGCTGCTGCCAGGGCTTTTTCTGGGGGGAGTTTTCCCTGCAGTGGGGCTCACGGAGCCCTCTGGCTCTGCCCCTGCCTGGAGGGGTCTCTGGGGGGCTCTGGGTGTGGCCATCTGAGAGGAAAAAAAGCAGCAGCACTGATTTTCCAGGCTCCCAGATTCCCAGGAGGATGGGTCAGGAATATCAGGACAAACACCCATTCCAGCAGCTAGAAGACACAAAGGACAGCCTGACCCTTGTGCCAGGGGTGTTCCCATCCCCGCTGGACCGTTGGGGTTCCCTCTCTGTGAGGTTTGTACCCAGGGCTGGAAATTCCTGCCCCAAGGGGCCGAGCATCCCTTCTCTCCCCAGGCTTTTCCCACCCTGCCTGGGACAGCCACATCCCGCTCGGTGAGCAGCTCCTGCTCTTGGTTCCCTCTCTTCCCACAGCCAGAAGCAGATTGCTGCTCTCCCCTCTCCACACCTCAGGCAGTTTCCCCAGAAACCTCCCAGGATCCTGCAGCAAGGATGGGGCACCTGGTGGATCCAGGGAAGAGGTGGCAGGTCCTGTTTCCAGTGGGACAATTCAGGTTTGCTGCTTCCTTCCAAGGCTCAGCTGGTGCCACCACAGCTGCACCTCCTGAGCTGTTGTCTGACCCATCTCCAGGCTCCACAAAAAGCCTTGCCACATTCCCAGGAGGGATCCCTCTCCTTGCAGATCCCCGAGGGCACCAGGGGATTGGTTTATGGCCCAAAGAATGCAGGATTTTCTCCTGGCTCAGCCAAATGTGTGATCCCATCCAAAGGTGGCCCCAGGGACCTCATCTAACCCATTTCCAGGTCTAACCCTCCTCTGATCCCTGCTAAATCCACATCCTCGGGCGTTCCTTGTGGCCACGAGTCCCTCCAGCTACGCTTTTGCTGTACATAGGAAACTGATGCCTTTTATCTGCTTTAATTAGGAGCCTTCTGCTTTCCTGCTCTGGCACTTTCCTTTCCACTTGGAGAGAAGGGGAAAGGGGCACGGGGCTGCTCATGGCACCTGTGATGGACAGGTACCTGCACCACATCCCCAGCCAGCATCTCCTCCTCACACAGAGTGATCCCAGTCATGGAATCAGGGGATTAAAGTCCATCCAGTGCCACCCCTGCCATGGCAGGGACACCTCCCACTGTCCCAGGCTGCTCCAAGCCCCAATGTCCAGCCTGGCCCTGGGCACTGCCAGGGATCCAGGGGCAGCCACAGCTGCTCTGGGCACCCTGTGCCAGGGCCTGCCCACCCTCCCAGGGAACAATTCCTGCCCAAGATCCCATCCAGCCCTGCCCTCTGGCAGTGGGAAGCCATTCCCTGTGTCCTGGCCCTCCAGCCCTTGGAAATTGTCTCTCTCCATGTTTCCTGCAGCTCCTTCAGGCCCTGCAAGGCCACAAGGAGCTCACCCCAAAGCTTCTCCTGTGCAGGTGAACGATCCCAGCTGTGCCAGCCTTTCCTCCCAGCAGAGCTGCTCCATCCCTCTGCTCATCCTGGAGCCTCCTCTGGCCTGGCTGCAGCAGCTCCAGGTCCTTGCTGTGCTGGGCCCAGGGCTGGGGCAGCTCTGCAGGTGGGCTCTCACCTGAGCAGGAAAAATTCCTCTCCAGTTCCCTGCAGTCCCTGGAGTGCAGCAGCTCCATCCCCTGATGCCAGCTGCTTCCCAGCCTTCCCATATTTACACTCTCAGCTCACTGTCCTTGTGCTTCTCCAGGCCAGAATTCTCTTCATTGTCTGTGTCCTGTCCCAGGTCACTGTTGCCCTTCCCCTCCGTGTGACCGACCGAGGCTTTCTCCCCCAGCTTTGTGTTCCCCCAGCAGGCAAAGTCTGTCAGATCCTCCCGAGCACGGGAGAAAACATTCCACCTTGGGAAGGCAGGCAGTGCCTCTGGAGAAAGGGACACGTGGGATGGGAGTGGGGGAGAGCTCATCCATTTAGCTCAGAGCCCGCAGGACAATCAATCCTCTGGTGTTGAGTTCCCCTCTCAGGTGTGGATACCGTGCCAGGATTCCTGGAAAAGCTCCTGCCCCGCCTGGCTGTGCCCAGGGTGTGAGTGTCAGCAGGGATGAGCTCAGACACCTGAGCTGAGATGTTCCCACTTGGCTTTGGACGTCCATGGCTCACTTCTCACCACTCATTCCCATTTCATTCGCACTCTCTGCAGAGGAAAATAAACTCCCAGGCACAACACGTCTGATAGAGTCTGGCACACGCCCCTGAGCTGCTGCAGGAGGAGCCCAGGGTGATTAACGGGGGTGAGGATCTCACCTCTGGCCTGATTAGTCTGACCTGTGTCTGGTTTCATCTTCTCAGGAAGACAATTTTGCAAGGAGGGCGAGTGGCACAAAAAGCTGCTGTACAAAGGCTGCGTCCCTGGGAGCTGGGAGCTCTTCCTAAATGGAGAGGAAAGCAAGGAGCTGAAAAAATTCTGGGAGGGCTGGAAGGAGTTCAGGCCCTGTCTAGAGGCTTTCTAGGAGACACAGAGCGATGCCCTCCAGCCAGGAAGGGTCAGAGCCGATTGCCTGGGAGCAGCAGCTCTGCCCAGGGCTCAGCTGTTCAGGCAGAGTTTCAAGGGCAGCCTCCAAGTGCCCAGTGCTGGCTGGAAAACGGGTGAGGGCTGACCCCCAACACCTCTCCCTGGACCCAGGAGAGCAGCCAAGACACCCTGGCCTCCCTGGCCCTGGATGAGGGATGGGGGCCCTGCAGAGCTGCCTGGTGCCCAAACCTGGAGGCTGGCACAGCACGGGGCAGTGCTGAGCCTGGGTGAGGTGTGGCAGCCCTGCTCTCCCACATCCCACGGGAGCACAGGCTGTTCCTGCCCGGCTCCAGGGCCTGCTGCCACCTCCTGCACGCAGCTGTGCCTCAGGGCCATGGGGCAGTTCCGAGGGACAGGGCAGGGGATGGAGCAGAAGGCAAGATGGAGCAGGCAGGGACAGGCAGGGGGTGGAGCAGGCAGGAGGATGAGGCCGGCAGGGGGATGAAGAGGGAGGGAACTGAGGCAAGGCAGGGAGATGAGGCAGACACAGGGATGAAGAGGAAGAGAATGAGGATGAAGCAGGCAGGGGATGGAGCAGGCAGGAGGATGAGGCTGGCAGGGGATGAAGCAGGTAGGGGATGAAGCAGGCAGGGGATGAAGAGGAAGAGGATGAAACAGGCAGGGAATGAAGCAAGCAGGGGATGAAACAGGTTGATTTTATTCCAAACAGCCAAGCCCTGCTGCTGCTGCAGCAGAAGTTTCCCTGGACTGATTTATCCAGGGCTGGCCCAGATCCCTGTGTGCTGCCTGGGACAGAGGATGGCCTGCAGGGGCTGGGACTCGCAGGAGGCCCAGGTGAGGAGCTCCAGCAGGACCCTGGGCAGCAGGGTGGCACAGAGGGTGGCACAGAGGGTGGCACAGAGGGTGGCACAGAGGGTGGCACAGCCAGGTCAAGAAGAGCAGGCCTGTGCTGGGGAGCTGGAGCCTGGCCATGCAGGGACACGGTGACACCCACGGGCTGTGCACACCTCACATCCCTCTCATTTGATTAATGGCCCCTCTGGACAGCTGGAGAAATTGTTGGACTCGGCAGTGAAAGAGCAGAGATTGGCAATTATATGAAAAATAAGGAAAAGGGTTCAGTGAAACCCTGGCACTGTGAAATTAATGGAATTAATTCAAAGGCAGCCAGGCCACAGTGTCACCAACGTCACGGGCAAGCAGTGCCCTGCTCAGGGAGAGAGCAGAGCCTGGGAATGTGGGCATGGCCCCATGGCCACCCCATCGATCCAGGCAGGAGCCTGGCCCTGGATGGGTCAGGGGAGTGCCTGGAGCCGCATCTGGCAGCTTGGACAGGGATGGGAGTGGATGTGTGAGAAATGCCAAGGACTGGGATGCAGAGCTCAGGGACAGGGCAGTGCTGAGGCACAGCCTGAGGGAAAACAGCACCTGTGGTGCTGCAGGGAGAGATGGGGACACTGGGGACAACCAGGAACTGCCCCAGATTTCATCGAATTCCACCTCTGGGTGACAGGAGCAGGTTGGCAGGTGAGCCAGAGCAGGCTGTGTCCCCTGCAGGTGCTCCAGCAGCGGTGACACAGAGCAGGGATGTGTGTGGGCAGCAGGGTCAGGCTGTAGCCAAGAGCTGCAGTGACAATATTTGCCACTGCTGCTGTGTTTGTCACCTCAGAGCAGCTCCGAGTCCCTGGCTGGGCACAAAATGATTCCGTTTCATGAGAACAGAGAGAAAAGCCCAGAGCAAAAAAACATCGAGGGACAAAGGGGAGCTGTCAGCACCCGGAAAATGAAAAGGAAAGCAGCACCAAGCAGTTCCCGGGGTGCTGGGTGGGCTCCTCTAGCAGGATCTGCAGGACAGCTGGAGGGATGCAGGGATCCAGGCAGGGGTGGGGTGTGGTGGAGAGAGGGCTGGGGGATCTCATGCTGGAGGATCCCTCCCATAAAGCCTCCAAGTGCAGCCCAGCAGGGCCAGAGGGAGCACGGGAAGCTCCTGGGATGGTCCCTGCTGGACTTCCCAAGATGCCTCCTTGGATATCTAAATCCCCTGTGGCATCTGGTTGTTTCCAGCCCTCCCCATGAGGGTGCCCAAACCGTTCACACTTCAGACCTGCGTGGATTTTATTTCCAAACATGGGTGATGCCAAAGGATCACAGGGCTCCTCTGGCAGGCTCAGAGCAGGGCACGGTGATGCCCAGACCGTGGGATGGCATCCAAAGCACCCCTGGGGTGGCTCCATCCTGGCACTGCCCGTGGTGCCATCCCAGGTGTGCTCTGGGATGTGCACGGGATGCTGGGATGGGGGCACTGCCCCTCTGACCTGCTGGATCAGCTGGTTCCCATTTGGAGGTGGCAATGGGAGCACGAAGGAGTCAGCAGGAGAAGGACGGACATTTCAAGCTGAGCATCCCGATTTTGCCGGCTGAGAAATGGGAAGTGACAAAAGCCGCGCTCCTTTTGCCGAGGCAGGAGATGTTCCTGGCACAGGCAGCCCACTCAGCATTCCTCAGGGACACATTCCCCGCTGCAGGCCCTGCCCTGGAGCTGCTGCCACCATGGCACAGGCAGCACCCGAGAGTCCCTTTGCCTTGCAGGGATTTGCTCCTGCAGCCACCGAGGCGTGGGATGTGTGCGGATCCCGGCGCCGCTCCCGGGAAAGGCCCCGCCGGGGACAGCACAGCGGGTTCCGCGTGCTCCGCCTGCTCCACGCTCCAGGTTGGGCAGGAATTCTGTGTCTCCAGCCCGGAGCACTCAGTTTAGCCCCGGAAAAATGCAGCTGAAAACTCCAGAGATACCCAAGTGTTCTGCAGAAACTCCAGAAGAGACAAGGTTCTGTCTGGGATCCGGACATGGAAGCTGAATTTTGCACCCTTATCCCGCTCCTCCAGCCGCTCGTACTGGGATCTATTGGTGCATTTGGAGGTTGCAGCCTCTGCTCCCAGGGAACAGGGACAGGAGGAGCCTCAGGCTGGGCCAGGGGAGGCTCAGGTGGGACAGCAGCAGGAATTTCCCCATGGAAAGTCTGGTCAGGGATTGGGAGGAGCTGCCCAGGGGGGTTTGGAGTGCCCATCCCTGGAGGTGTCCAAGGCAGGGCTGGAGGTGGCACTGAGGGCTCTGGGCTGGGGACAAGGTGGGGATCAGGCATGGCTTGGACTTGATGGCCTTGAAGGCTTTTCCAACCTTAATGATCCTGGGATTCTGTGCTTCCACATTCCCTATCCTTACATGATGACAGAAAGAGAAATGGCAGAGGATCCACGGGTGGAGACTGGGAGCTCCCTGCAATGGGCAGGAGCTGCTCCCCATGAGCAGCCTCTGCTTGGAGCTCCCTGTGCTTCTCGACTTCAGGAGCTGCTCCAGTTAAAAGGCACTTCCAGGCTTTTATCAGGAAGATGTGGTGAATTCTTCCTGGCTGAAGAGCACACACAAGGAATTGGTGTCCAAAATCCTCCAGGCTCTGGGGAAACTCCAGGAACTCCTCTATCCCCATCGGAGGAGTTTCGCCCCCCAGTTCAAAGACGTGTGGTGTTCTCAGCACTCCAGGCTGCGCTGGGAACTGACCAAAAATTCCACCTCATTTGTTTATAATCAGCTCCGAATTTTCCCCAGGATCCATGGAAGCTGGCAAAGGGACACGGTTGTTTATTCACCAGAGCTTTGCAAACACAGAGTGCAGGGGGAAGGGGCTGGGAGGCTGCAAATGCAGCTTCCTGATCCAAATGTTTGCTCTCCCTTTTCCCCTTGGGTCTGCACAGTGTGGAAAGAGGGTCAGGGAAAAGTGTCCCTGCTTTGGTCACATTCCCGTAGGAAGCATCTGCTGCTAAACATATGGTGTGGAATAAAACCCATCCCAGAAACACAAACACAGCCTTTTCCTTGGCTTCTGCCCACAGAAAATCCAGGAAGGGGTTCTGGGAAGAGGGGAGATGGCCTGTGGGATGTAGGTGGCACAGCAAGCTCGGGATCAGTGGAACTCTCCATGGATGCATCAGCTGGAGGTCAAGAGGGAGCTCTGAGCTATCCCAGCTGTGCCAGTTTCCCAGGAAAACAGAGCATGAGGAGATGGAAATGCTGGAATGGGAAATACAGGGGGTGTCCGACCCAAAATGCACCTTTGTACCTTTTGGGCACAGGGCTGTGGCTGCTGCTCAGACGTTCCTCTCCTTACCCATCACCAAGAGGTGGGAACACGTTTTCCATGGGAGCTTGACCTGGAGTGTCCAGGGATGTGACTCTGCACCCTCAGAGCCTCTGGCCTCATGCTGCAGGTCCCTGGCTTGGGGACAGACGCAGAGCTGTCCTCTCATCCCTGTCCCTGTCACAGCCATGCTGTGAGAGCCTGGAGTGACCAAAGGGAATTCCACACCTGGAACACCATATCCAGGATGTTACTGGGGAGTTACTGGGAAAGGGCTGATCTGGGCTCTGGAAGGGGAGCCTGGCATCAGTCTGGGGGTGGTGAGTGGTTGTTTTGTGCATCACTTGGTTTTTGCCATTATTATTATTATTAAACATTATTACTTACCATCACCGTTTACCAAAATTACTGCATTTTACTTTATTTTCAATGATTGAATTGTTCTTACCCCAACACACAACTTTTATTTTGATTCTCCCCATTCCACCAGGATGGGTCACACCTGGGAGGCTTCTCCAAGCTCTTCAACCTTGCCCAGGCTGAATTCCCAATAATTCCCTTCTCCTACACCACGTGCCCACAGGAACTCTTCCCTGGGATGAGGAACTGACTGACCAGAAACAGGGAAAATGCAGGATCTGGAGAAAAGACAATTTGAGGCCTGACCTGAGCAAGAGGCCGGGCTTTAGGACAGACTTTAAAGGGAACTGTAATTAAAAGCACTGAAATAAGTAGAAAAAGGGATTAAATCCCACATGGATTTACCAAAGACGCTCCTTGGCAGGTTGGCTTTATTTTTAGGAAAGTAGCTGTTTTCCCAGACAAAAGAATTCCAGGAGATCTCATCTCCCTGAACCTCAGTCAAGCATTTGATGTAAGGCACAGGAGAAATTATTAATTAAACTGGTGAGGATGGGGATTAATGGAGAAAGGAACCTGGGAAAGCTGGGAAATGCCCGGAGGGGAGGTGGCAATGGATGGAGTTAAAGCAGCAAGCTCAGAGCTGCAGGCAGGCTGCTAATGGAGTTCCTCAAAGATCCATTTGGGCTCTGATTTTCCTTAATATTCCCACTAATGATCTTTGCACAAAAGGTAGGAGGTTGCTGATAAAACCTGCTGGGGACTCAAAGGAGAAGCCGGTGATGGCAGCAGTGGAATATCAAACAGAAGAACTTGGGTGACCTCAAAGGCTGCAAGAAGAGGCCTGGAAGGGAATTCAAGTGTACAAATGTGGGGTCAGAGGGCTCAGGAACTGATCCAGGAACTCCAGAGCCTCTCCAGTAAATGAAAAGCACGAGGAGCTGCTGGGGAGTCACTCGGAGAAGGACCATCCACTCAGTTTGGAGCAGAGGGGGAAAAGGACGGTCAGCTGAGCTCCAGGAGCTCCTGGGGACAGAAATCTCTCAGCTCCAGGACCAGTCTTGCCACTCCTGCTCCCTCCAAGCCTCTCCTCCTTCCCATGCCTGAAGGGTTTGGCCTCCCTGCTCACCAGGATTGCTCTGCCACCCCAGAGTGCTCCAGGGAGGGCCTGGAAGCGAATCCTCTGAGCTGAGGGGTGATGTGGCACAAAGGAAAACAGGGTTGGACCAGTCATGAGTCCTGGAATAACAGAGGGAAGAGGACAAGTTCCAGCGATACCTATTGAACATTTGTGTGACTCTGGGAGGGCTCTGGGAGCCCCCAAGATCTCCCGCCCTGTGGCCACACAGAGATGTGAACCCCATCATCCAGGTTTGCACAAACTCAGCAGGAATTTTGTCATGGAAAGGGTGCTCAGGCCTTGGCAGGGGCTGCCCAGGGAGGTTTGGAGCACCCATCCCTGGAGTGTCCAAGGAAGGCCTGGAGGTGGCACTCAGTGCTCTGGGCTGGGGACAAGGTGGGGATGGGGCACAGCTTGGGCTGGATGATCCTGGAGGGCTTTTCCAGCCTCAGTGGCTCTGGCATTCTGGGCACGAGGCAGCTGGAGCAATGCTCTATCACTGCTCTCTTCCCTGCCTCCTGCCAGAGGTTTGGCACCGAGCTGGGGGCAAGGGACATCTATCAAAACACGTCACCTCCTCTATGCCACTCGGCTCTGCTCCAAACCTCACGTGATGAGGTGGCCAAGTGTCAGTGCGGCCAGTGGCCAAAGTCCCTCCCTGGCCACTCCTTGGGAGCAGCCGTGCCCTGGCTTCTGCCGTGGGTGACAGAGCCCCAGTGGTCCCCTGAAGGCACCCCTGACACCCTCTTCCCTGGGCTGGTCCCTGGGGACGTCCCCTCTCCCGCCAGCTGGAGCGGCGCGGGCCGTGCTGCCGCGCGGGGTGACGTGACAAGGCTGACATGACAAGGCTGACGTGACAAGGCTGACGTGTCCCCGCTCCATGGAGCTGACAGCTCCATCGGGGCTGGCGGGGCACGCATGGCCCGCGCCGCACGCGGCTCGTCCCGGCGCCCTCGACAGCTGCTCCCGCTTCCGCTCCATCACTCCTTGGACCAGCTCCCCGGCGCTGGCAGCGGCGCTGTGGTCGGGATGGCAGCTCCTGGAGGAGGCCTGAGCGCGTGGCAGGCTGGTGACAGTGACAGCCGGGCTGCCCACGGTGACACGGCCCCATTGCCGGGGCAGGGCAGGGGCTGGATGTGGGACGGAGGGAGAGGGAAATGTCAGGAGAGAGTTCCAGGTGCTCACAGGGTTATCCGGAGGGGATGGGTTAGGGGAAGAACCCTCTCCCTGGGCAGAAGGTGCTCCTGTCTCCAGGAGGTTTCCTGAAGAGAGGCCCAAGGCCTCCACCTCCTCCCTCCAGGGCCTCTCCTCCTTTCCCTGGAGGACATTCATTCCAGGTTTTTGGCTGGAAACAGCCCCAGTGCCACTCCAGTGATCCCAAACTGCCATCAGCCTCCTTCAAACAAACCCGACCTGGGCTGCCTGGGCCCTGCTCATGGGAGAGAGGAGTTTTCCAAGCATCCTGAGGGAACAGTTTGATCCTGGGGGATGCACATCAGCTGGAAAAGGAGCTCCAGGAACCTGCTGAGTCACATCCTAAGTTGTCCTTAGGATCTTCCAGCTGCCAGCTCAGCAATGCCATCCCGGTTTACCCCAGGGAGAGCTCGGGAATGGCTGTGGATTGTGGGATGTATCCTGAGGACACACCACATCCCTGTCCTCTCCTGCAGCTTCCCCAGCACCCACCATTCCCATTCCCTGAGGGATCACCCAGCTGCTGCTGCAGTGCAGAGCCCTTTCTCCACATTCCTGCTGTTATCCCAGCACCCAGAAATGGGAGCTGAGATCCTCAAAACCTGGCTGGGGACTCAATGCCACACAGCCCCAGCTCCATCACTTGCTGTGTATCCCAAGCAAGTGGGAAGAGGCAGGGGAGTCATTCCGTGGATAAGGAATTCCCAGCGACCTCGTTGTGCCGGGAGCAGCAGCTCTGCAGCTGGAGTGGAGGAATGTGCCCTGAGAACAGGGAAAAGCTGGGAATGAGCCCTTCCGAGCCTTTCCAGCCCATCCTGCCGAGCTGACTGTGTTTCCACAGCGTTAAATATTGATCCGCAGGCTGGGAGGTGCTGGAATGACGTCTGTGCTGGAGCAGGGAAGGGATGCCTGGAATGAGGCAGGGCTTGGAGTGACCTGCCAGCTCCCGGTGTGACACCAGCCTGTCAGCGCCCCGTGCTCACCC
>WAAE01003202.1:0-76042 GCA_013400495.1 Nicator chloris
ATATATATATATATATATGTCACTTGTCTTATTTTTGTGAAGAGGCTTAAGGGAAGGGATTTTCTAAAGCAGCTTAATAGCTGCCATAGAAGCCCTACAGATACATTGCCAGATAAGAACAATAAACTAAAGATATCAACAAAAATAGTCCATAACAAAGGAAAGAAAACACAGCTGGTATCTAAGCAAAGTGGAAAGAACTGAAACAAAAGAATGTGAGAGCAGGGAAAATATTTCTTCCAAAGCACAATGCACCTTATTTAGTTAAACAACTATTATGGCTTATTTAACAAAGCAGTTATTTTTACCTTCTCCCCCTTCTTTGACAAACCTAGCTGTTAGGATAGGAATCACATGGGGGAAGTTGATCATCCATGGCAAGCAGTAACAGCTGGCAAGCTAATGAACCGAGTCAAAGTTTCTGATAAATATATCCCTACATATGCATTAGCTAAAATAAATATATAACAGGAAAACCAGTTTCAATGGCTGGGAGAGGTAGCAAGTAAAAGTTAGGAGTGGTATTTCTAATCTGTCAGTTCCAACGAGGAAAAATATCCAAACTAGCTTTAAAAGAGTAGTCTGCAGCTGAGAGGGGATTCTTGTCTTTAAAACTGATGGAAGAAATGAGGAAGAGGATTTTGCTTCTGTTCTTCAGACCTTTAAGAAACGTGACACTGCTGTGTCACTGATTAAGAAGGTGAATTATGCAAGTTGCTTTTTAAAGTCTAGGTCTCTCTGTCAGTTTGTGTTGTTAGTCCCCCTTTCTAGAATACAGTTCCCCATGAGCAATGACTCAGTGACATTCTTGTGCATATCAACCATCAGTGGTATTAAGGAAGGAGACAGGTGAATGGGTTCTGTCATGCCTGTGTTCACTGGGCCATAGAAAAAGGGAGAAAAGGCAAAACTATATAGAGAACTTATTCTTGTTTTCTTACTTAACACTTGATCTAAATCCTACTAGAGCCACTGGAAATAGTTCTGACTTCAGGACTTAGATGTAAATATCTGTTTCGTAACTGAGAATATTGGCTTGGAACATAGAAATCAATTCAGAGTCAGGAATGAGATCTGGTATATGTTTGAAAGAGCCTTTGTAAAAATGAAGATATATTTTTCTTTTACAGTCCTGTACAAAACTAGTAGGAGACAATAAACAAAGGTGTAACACCTCGAAGGGTTAAAAGAAAATAAACCTTTTAAAAATCAGATGTTAAAAGGCCTTAATTACAGTCAGAGCTGTTGTGAGATGTAGCATGTCTCTGTAAATATTTTTTTCTGTATTTTAATAGCTTACTATAAACATTACAATTCCCGTGTTACAATTTTTATCAGGGTTTATAAATAGAGATTAAATCTGAATGAATTATACCTGAATAATTGCAATGGGAAAATGTTTTTACATAGAGAAAGTATGCACTCTTAGATTACATTGTGAATATTACGGTATATTAATTCAAGAGGGAAGCAAAGACTTTAATATATTTCCAGAATTTAAAAAACCCTTCTTCTTGCCATCCTTCATAAGTTCATTTGCATGTGAATTGAAGTACATTTGTTGTCATGAAAGTTTTGGGTTTTTATCAAGTGTCTAAAAATTATCATTTTTCATTACAAAAAGAAAAATTTTCCTACAGAGCTTATACACGAAAGTATCTAAGCATGGGGGGGAAAAATCAAGAGGCTGAACACATGCAGAAGCACTCAATTGCTCCTTCTTAAGTATTTTGAAATTCTATCAGCCTCAAATGCATATTCACCAGCCCCAGACAAGAGGATTCTGATTTCAAGCTGTTGACTGCCTGCCACACGGATCTCTGTGCCTTCCTTTAATACACTAATCGTGCAGGTCTTCGGGACAAGCTGCTCTCTGAAAGGGCTGATCTGCTCTCCACAAAGAGGCAGTGATTGTATTTCAGGCTTGGGCATGGAGTGAGCATCCTCAGCCTGGCTGGCCCTAGGCAGGAGGTGCAGGACATGAACTGTGCTTCACCTGTGGCACCATTCATGCCATTTCTGCCCCAGAGGTGCAGTATGGGGTGACTTGGAAAAGCCTCATGTCTGTCTCCCTTTTCAGACCCACAAGTCCAAGCAATGCCTCCTCCTGCTCTCTTGGTGGCTGGTGTCCTGAAAGCCATACTGATCCAACAGGATTAAAGTGAAGATCTGTCTTTTGTAAGGCATTTGTCTAAGGCTGAAGGACTTATAGGCTTTGTGAGCATTAGTACATTAACAGGGCCAGGGCTGAGCTCTGGTATGTGCTCACCATCTGTTAAAATGTTTGCACAGACTTTGGCCCAGTTCTGCCTTTGGTCAGCTAAGTGCTTCCCTAACAGTCTCTGGACTTGAGGTGGTCAGCATAACCCAGAGACCTTTCCCAAAGGGCCATGTCAATATATTAAATTGTATGCATAATAGTAATATTAGTACATTATTTTTACCATATATATGCAATAAATAAAATATATTTATACAATGCATAAACATTTATATACCAGTTTAATAGAAATATTATTATAGAGTAATACTGTTAGTAATTACTGTATTGATAATAATTTATAGCTATAAAAATCTATCAATGTGTTAATAATAATCATATCCAATAATATGATCTAGTACATTAATATTGGTCTCTATGTAATGGGTTTAGGTGTATACCTGCACTGTAGCATTTGTCTCAGAACCAAGGAACATTTCATTTTACTTCCCATTAGAGATATGACCACAAAGTCCAGCAACTGGTCTGCAAACAGAACAGTGGTTCCTAAACTGCTGTGGCTAATCTCTGTCTTCTGGAGACATCTGCCACAAACCATGTACTGAAGCTAGAGATACCTGTGCTCAGTTTAAATCATCAACTGAGCTGTGCTCAGATAAAATCATCAACTCTGCTCTTATAATATCGGTAGCCAGCAGTGACTTTTGGGGTCACTGGGGCACCTTCCTGCAGCCATGGGGGGGCTGCACTCACTATATTACTTCTTTTCTATTGGAATGCTTTTTCTTCTGGTTTATCCTTTTTTTATATTATTGTTATAATAATATAGTTTTTAAGAGTGCAATTAACAGGCAGCATTTCCATCTACAGACAAGAAACGTGGTCTCGTCAGCAGCTTTGCTATGGTCAGAATTTGCAGCACTGCTAAGAATATCACACGGGGTTCCTTCTCAGATTCATAATCCACAGGAAAAGCAGGGCCAGAGACTGGTAAAACAATCTGTTTTGTCAGCTTTCCTAAAATGTACTTTAATCACTTCCCTTTATCAGGTCTATGCAGCCCTTGTTTGCTAGGAGAAATTAGCTGGAACTAATTTACAAGCAGTGAGTAATAGCCAATTTATCTAGTGGCTTACAACTGTTGCCTGGATACAAATCTCTTCATATGTTTTTATATATAAAATGCTTTGCAGCAATTTGTTTGGATGACAAATTGTCAAACAGAAAGCCAGGGCACATGGCATTACTACCTTTACCTCCTTTATGAGGCAAAATCCTGTCCCTGTGCTGCCACTGAATAGGTATAAGAAGGAACAATATCTTGTCAAGCCCTGTTCGGTGACAGAACTCTGTTTAGTTCCTATTTGCCTCTGGAGCATTAGAGAAGCATGAGGTTGCAAAGATCAGATAATAATCTGTTGCAAATAATAACAACTGCTGCTATTTTTGCAAGGTAAAACATTGGAGAAAACTATTATAAAAAAGCCACAACCACCCATTCAAATACACTGAGTTAATAAAAGGCATTCTCTATCTGTCTTAAAAGTGGAACTGTCGAAATTGATTACAAGGATATTAAAAATCTGTGAGTAGGAACCAAAAAAATTACAAACCAGATTATCATACACTTTGAAGAGGTGTTTTGAACCAGCTTTTTTTCCTTGTTCTAATATGTTTGTCTGCCAAAATCAGTCTGTGTACAGATGTATGCAAATCAAATATTGGAATTCCCAAGGTGAATGCTAAGCTGCACCCACATGTCCAGCTACTGAACTGTGTCCCAGAAACGCAAGACTCTGGTGGGAAACAAGGCAGTCTCCTTTGCAGAGATTTGCTGCTCACTCTGGTTACACCCACACTCTCCCTCTGGCAGAATGAGTAGTTTAATCAAACTCTGGTGTACAAGGTCTTAAACTAGAAGATCTACTCTTTTTTTTTTTTCTTAAAAAATAAAAAAGTGGAAAACAAAAGAAGTAGGAAAGCAACTCAGACATGAAGACAGCTGTAAATCTTCTGTTGCATTTTTCCCTATTGATTTATCCCTTATATTTTTGAGCTTCATCCAAGAAAGGACATCGGAGTGTACTTTAAGAGTCTGGAACCCCTGGGCGAGGAACTTGCTTTTGGTAATTTGTAATAGTGCTCAGCTTTCCTTTCCCTGGCAGCTTCCCAAACAGAGCATAGGCAGGCTGGGCAGAACAAGCTGGTTCCCATGCTTCTTTGCACTACTCTAGCTAAAGATAATTTATGGCAGTTTATCAAGATTTTTTTTTGTATTTTGGAAGTTTCTAACAGCCATTAGTTTCCCTATTAAAACCACTACTTAACATTTTTAAAACCTACAAGCAAGAAAGCAGGGAAGCAAACTAATGGACGAGATAAATTTTACCCACTTGCTTCCTTCTGTTGCCTTTGGCTCTGGGCTGCTGCCATACATCTCCTCTAGGTCTAACAGGTTCACACAGTCACTGCCAAATCACTTTTGCCATAACTATGCCCTCTCAGCTTCCCTCACCACCCCAGGTATGGGAATAGGTATGAAGCTCTGGAACGTAAGGGTTGGGGAAATGGTAGTGAAGGTCTGTCAGGGGTTTGATCAGAGCAAGTTTGTCACCTCTACACATTATAACTATGGCTGTTTAGAAAGAAGAGCAATTGTTTAAGGTAAGGATCAGGGGGAAGGCTAACAAGGCAGGTTTCCTGATGTCTGTAATAGACCACTCGACCATGATGAAGAGGCAGATCAATGGTTCTATAAGCTGCTGGTTGACATTTCTCAAAACCGAAACTCAACACAGCAGAGAGGATGCAGCCTAGGAGTTTCCTGGAGTGTGTGGAAGAAAACTCCTGACATATCTGGCAACTGAGCCCCATTAGACCTGCTGTTTATAAACAGAGAAGGGATGGGGGGAGATGTGGTGGTCAGAGGCCTTCTTGGATGTAGAAACCATGAAATGATTTTCATTTCTTGGTGAAGTAAGGAAAGGGGTCAACAAAAACTCTACCTTGGACTTCCAGAGGGATGACTTTGGCCTATTCAGGGCACTGCTTTAGAGACTCCTCTAGGAAATAGTCCTTAGCAATGGAGGAGTCCAGGAAGGATGGACATACTTTCAGAAGGAAATCTTAAAGGTGCAGGAGCAGGCCATCCCTATGTGCTGAAAGATGAACCGTTGGGGCAGAAGACCAGCCTGCCTGAACAGGTAATTTCTGCTGGAACTCAGGTTAAAAAAGAGGGTTTATGACCTTTGGAAGAAGGGTCAGACAACTCAGAGTACAAGGATATAGTTAGATTACATAGAGAGAAAATTAGAAAGGGAAAAGCTCATCTAGGACTTATCTGGCTGCTGCTGTGAAAGAGAATAAAAAGTGTTTCTATAAATATATTAACAACAAAAGGAGAGCTAAGGAAAATCTCCATCCTTTATTGGATGTGAAGGGGAACATTACCACAAAGGATAAAGAAAATGTTGAGGTACTTAATGTCTTCTTTGCCTCTGTCTTTAGCAGAAGGAATTAATATCTTCAGAGAAACCAGCCCCCTGAACTGGTAGACAGGGAGCAGAACAGGCCCCCTGCAATACAGGAAGAAGTAGTTACCAACCTGCTCTGCCACTTAGACACTCACAGGTCTACAGGGACATATAGGATTCACCCAAGGGTACGGAGGGAGCTGGTGGAAGAGCTCACCAAACCACTTTCCATCATTTATCATCAGTCCTTCTTAATGGGGAAGGTCCCAGATGGTGGGATGTCGCCCTTCTTGCAAAATGGAGTCAGTTTTGCATGACTGATGAAAGTGCTGTTACTTGGTACACAATATTCAGGATCTTGTTAGAAAGGTTTTCTTTGGAATATAAATCTTTGAAAGACTCAAGTATATGTTCAGCACAACCCTCTCTATCTCCAGAAATGTAACCAACAGTGTGTTTCCCCTAACGCATGTGGGAGAAAGAGCAGAAAGCAGTTTTCTGTGGTGGTGGTGGTTTTTTGCAGTTGAGTCTGTAGAAGCAATTCTACTTGCTTACCTTACCTTCTGTTTTGCCAAATAAATCTAGTTTGTCAATCACTTTGGTGGTAACTGCTACTGTTTAATTACTGAACACAGAGTAACTTTCTTATTTTAATTTGAAGTTAAGGAAGTGTCTGCTTTCAAGAATGGTAGATCAAAGACAGCACCTGCTTAGCGCCTGTTGTCACTTCAGAGCATCAAAGCAAGTGTTCCTTGAAACTACAACCTTTGGCCATATCCCTTTTAGGTACGATATGGTTTTCACAGCTTGAAATGAAGACCCACCTCAAAGCTGAAAAATATTTATCCATACTTCTAAACATGAGAACACAGGACTTTTTATTAAAAGAATATATGTTATGGCCAAAGTAAACTATTCAAAAAGAATCTCAAAGATCATTTAATGTTGTATAAACAAATACTAAAAATTTAAAGATGAGATATTTATGTGCAAAGCAAAAGCCCAATCCTTTCCTTCAAGTGGCAAAAACTGCTAGTTAGTGATCAGACAGAAAAAGGGAAGGGAATAATAAAGAAAAAAAAATTGATTTTATTTTTTTATGTTTTTCCAATTTTGTAGGACCTTTTAAAATGCAATCTTTAAAGTAAAGAATGAAAAAATAACTGAGTATGAGAGAGACACAAACTGCAGCTGAGAAATGCAGAAAGTTAAAAGGCAGGTGGCTCAGAGGATCTGCTGTCTGTGCACTGTGCAACCTGGAACTACACTGCCTTGTTGGACCACATCCTACAGCTGATGGATCCATGGAGAGACCCCCCAGGCATGTGGGAGCAGGGGCATTTGCTGCTGAAAGATGCTGAAGGTTTTGCAGCATGGGATGATGAAGCCATTCAGGAATGGGGAAGGGTCTGGAGGCAATCTGTCACGCTGCCACTTGCCTCAATGCCCAGCACAGCTGGCTGTCGTGGGAGGTGGATGGTCAAATGATGCCTAGTGGTGCAAATTTTCTGGTTGGTTTTGTGGACTGGGGTTGGAAGGTTGTCTTGGTTTGGAAAAACAGATGTCTGCCAGGGAAAGCCAGAGCCTCCCTTGGAATGGAGCATGTAAACTCCCCTCCCTCTGAATTATTATAATTTTGAAATTAAGAGGCTTTCAGGCAAAGACATGGGAGTAGTAATAACAGTTCTTTACTAGGAATGTTAAAAATAAAGATGTAGTAGTAAAAAAAACACAAGCAAACAAAAAAAGAAAGAAAACACTGACAGAGTCAGAATACGACCTGACACCCTGTTGGCCAGGGTGTTGGTAGCAATCCAATTAAGCCCTCCTGGAGTGACAGATGTGGTTCTGTTGGAGCAGAGATAATCCTGTAGAAGGATGTAGTTTTCTCTGAAGGTCCAGTGGTGGAGAGATGAGTCCCATCTTCCTCTGGGAATCCAGTGGAAACAGGCTGTCCTGGGGTTCTGAATCTCAGGTTTTATCCAGGTAGGAATGCTTGGCTCCTCCCACTGCGTGGGGCATCTCACAATGGGATGGTGCAGTTTTATCAGTCATGCAGTGAGCCTTAGTGGCCCATTAACAGAAGATACCCTCCAGGAGGGAGAATGGGTGGTGGAAGAGATAAAGAACACTGCCCCACCTGGTTTTAACAGCTGGCCCATTAACAGAAGACACCCGCCCCTTTCCCCCTGGAGTCATGAGGAATGGGTCACAGAAGAGAAAAACGCCTCCCCAACCAGTTTCAACAGATGGCAATAGAATACATACTTTTGGTTACATCTTGCATTGCAAACCAAGACAAAGGTAAAAGAAGGCAGTGTTCCGAATTTTATGAGAATCATTTCATTTTCTTTACATCTGTAATTGATCTTCAAGACTATGGCCAGTTTTTGCTAAGGCAGATTTTAGCAGCTACATTCTTCCCTGACAATGACTCATTTATGGTCTATATTAGCCCTGTTTTACATTGGGAAGGAAAAGATAAGCTTTTGTCCTCAGGAAATTGAATATTTTGACAGAGAATATTTTTATTAGCTAGTAGTCTTTGATATCTTCCAATCCCATGACAGATTGTATCAGCAAAAGTAAGTGAAAACACAACTTAGAATTTACAAATGACTGTTAGAAACTTCAAATGATACTTCAGTTCATTGAGTTTGCTTCCTGGAAGTAAAATATACATGGAAAAATTGACAAGACTATCCTGTGAGAGGCAGAAAACCTTAATCCTAATGGCTGTGTGTTTAACTTCCATGGAAAGTGCTGAAGCAGACTATATAGTTATGAGTTTATTAATGTGCAGTTTCATGGCACCATTTTTTTTCCTCTGCCTGTTTTTGATTCAAGTTTTAAGCAATAATTGTTTTGCCAGTTTGAAGACTTATGACAATACAATGGGTTTAGCACTGTGCACACAACACTTTCTTTCCCCATATTCTAAAGCATCCAAGATCAAGACAAAATTTTTATTACTGTGAAAAATAAGGCTATGTTTTATGGCTCCTTAACAAAACATCTTCAGAATCATTGCTGTCACACACACATATAAAGCGACTTTTTTTCTCATTAAAAAGCATGGAAGACATGACAAATGCCCCCAAGTTTTGTCCTACAAATATTCTTTTAAAGGTTGCAGGCATTGTTATGAATAGTCCTACTGAAGTAATCCTTAAACGTATTTAACAATGCATTATTAATAATTATTAACTTCATTGTATGCAAAGGTCTTTTAGGTTCCCTACATTTGAATAATAATTTAGAAGTTACTACAATAATTACCATAAATCAGTGTCAGAACACCAGGTGATTGTAGCAGCTCAGGCCAAAGGTCCACTTAGCCTGCCATTTTGTCTCAACAAGGGTCAAAAGCGCAAGACCATGGCAAATGTAGATGACACTTCCTACCTTTCCTGATGTATTTTGCTTACTTAGTGAGTCCAAGCAGTAGAAGGTGCCCTTTCCAGCTCATCATCCCGCTCCTCCTGAGCCAAGTTCACTACTTGTACCCACAGCGTCCTCTGGCAAGCCTCATGAATCACCCTCTTCTAAAAATGTTGTACCTCATTGCATGAAGCACTACATTTGATTAGTACAAACATTTATAAGTTATGGACAGGAATGCCTGCTCTACAGAAGATTTAATGGAAAAATGCCACTAAATCTTTTCTTCCATAGTATGTGTTTTGTTGTTATTGATGTCTGCATGGTGCAACACTTGATATAAAGATATAGACCTGCCATACACTGCAGAATTTTCAACCAATTCAATATGTATCTCTGTGGCCAACATGAAATCTGAGCAGCCCCTACTTTTCAAAGTAACAAACAAATGGTCCAGGTTAAACACAAGAGCAAAGCTTGACCCATGTGGAAAAAACCCATACGGCATGTTACACCAGCTCTCCATGAGTGGTCTTCTCCCTTTCATGTACACATGGATCCCTCTCTGGCTTCTGCTGGGCATATTCTGCTGCCAGCAAATGCTGTGGCTTTTCAGGGGTGGGGAAAACTTGGGTGCTGGAATTAATACAACACTTAATAAAACACTATAAAACATCATTTTTAAAGTGGATAGCACTTTACATCTACAAACTCTCATTTCAGAAAGTTGTTATTCTTTGCTCGTGAGATTAAGATGCAAGAGGAAGGACTCAGCAGCCTGTGGAGCTGTACTGGGAAATTACAAAGCAGTCAGCGGACAGCTTGGCACACACATGTTCTTCTGAAGGTGGCAGCTGCTGTAGTCTGATTAGCAGCCATGAAACTGCTTGGTTGTAAGCCAGATTGATAAATAAAGTAACTCTTTCAATAACAAATCTGCCTTTAGATGTTAGAATGAAAATACATTCAATAAACTTTTGTTTATATTTTTAGTCTTTCAGCATGTCTGTTAGGCTAAAACAAGGATAAGACCCCAAAATGCAGAAAAATGCTACCTGAATGCAGTGGGGCTTTTTTTAGGAACAATGACACAAACAAATAAATTAGTTAAAACTGTAGAATGAGGTCAGAATGACTTTGGTTCAGGTAGTCAAAAATGATCTTCATTTCCTCTCAGTTCTAAAAAATATTGCTTGTTTTCAGCAGTGTCCAAAACTGTTTTGATTTCCTTTTTGGCTAAGCTGGGCTTCTGAACAGCATGTTGGATTCTCAAATCAGAATTGACACGTTTCTAGATGCAGTGGTTTTATAGGACTCTCTAGGTTGCCTATAGGAGCTGCAAAAGCTGAGCATGCCAAAGAATGGCTTCTCTAATCTTTGGCACACAAAGGATTTTACAAAAGGATAACACTGACTTCAAAGATAAGCAAGTTGCTACAAAAATAAAATCCCATTCATTATGACAATAGCTGGGGAAAACAAGTAAGAAGATTAGTTGAAAATGTAGTAGTCATAAGTCTTAGCAAGTCAGCAACTCCTAATTGAGCCAGGAAAGCATTTTGAGATGGCGGAGAAAATAACAGGCCATTCCCTAGGTACCCTTCCTCATGGTATAAACTTTATTTAACTTCAATGGCAACGGCAAAGAATAGAAGAAAACACTAGAAAATAAACGAGATTTTACAGAAGGGGCCAAGATAGCTGCAAGGCACTTCATTGTCAGTGAAAATTCAGCCAAAAGAGAGCATATAAATAGTGCCCACTGAAACACCACCTCCCAGGGGCCTGCAAATTGTCAAAAGCTAAACCCTAAGCACATCAAGCTGGTACAGATCCCTTAGCCTGCTGGAGGTTGTAAGCTCCTCTCCACTCCTTATGCTTGATATTACCATGCTGTGTTGATGAGCTTGGCAGCTGCTCACTTGGATATCGTGTTGTGCTGCTGGTAGTGATGTCTGATGGGAGCTGCTCAAGCTGAAAGGCTCTTTGTGTGGAAAATAGTGTCTGTCTGCAGCCCACCAGACTGTGTAAGGGCAGCTCAGGCTGTCAAGTGAGACAGTTTGCATATTGTAATAGCCATGCTGCTAAAAGCAGAGGTTCCCTTTAAATCAAGCGTTCAAAGTTAGTAGTAGTTGGGAGTGTGTGACCCACCCAGTGAATAACTGGAATGGCATATGGGAAATAAGAGGATTTATCAATGACAAGATGCTGCTTTATCATTTAAGTTCTCTGTTATGTTTCAGTCATTCCTGGGCAACCAGTGTGCCAATTAGTTCAACTTCCCTGGGGAAAGGATCTGACACTTTTTTCTTCCCTGAGAACATGTTTTTACACTTTTAATCAGAATATGTTGAGACTGCCTCGAATCACAAGAGTATGTCAAAATCCATAATAAAGCCTGTAAAATGGTACTTGCAGGTTGGCTTTCTGGTTTTACATTTCTTGGTGTTTTTACCTGTAAGGAGACAAACCTGTACAGAAATATATATGCATATATACAGATAAGCTTATAAATGGTTGATGATGATTTTGGTGATTGACTTCTGAGACTGATTTCAGAAACTGGCCAATAAAAGCAGAGTTTAGAGGCAACTGGCAGCCCCGGGGGATGCTATCAGAAGTAGGTATGACCCTGCTTATTCCAAAGAATATAAACTGATATCCAGGCCCCTTTTTACTCTCCCATTGATATTTCTCATTAGGATCAGCGGCACAATCTGAAAACAAAGCAGGGCTTAGTGTGGAAGGATTAAGCTGTTCCACTGCCACTGATTCAAATGGATGTTCCTGGATTTCCCTTAATCATGCTGGGATGTCTCCAATGCCATTGTAACTTCAAAGCCTGAAAGAGACTCTGCTGCCCCCTTGTTTTCCAGCCTTTCACCTACTATTGCTAAATATGGCAGTGGGAAGGATGACAAAGGAATTGCAAAAATATTATAAAGTATCTATGTGTTAGCAAAAATAAACTGTTAGCACCAAAGTGTTTGCTGTAATTCTGAGAGGCTTTCTCAAAGGATAGAGTACATTTTCTCTTTGCATTTTCCCCTAACTGGAGAAGGTATACTACAGTGCATTGTTTCCATTAATTCTGTTTTGCATCATGATAACTCACTTCCCATTCAGCAAAAGCAGAGCTCTGCATGCAATCTTAAAATCAAAATGGCATTTTTGCAGCCTCAGAGTACAGCTGGGACATGGATGGGAATCATTGCCATTCTTGTTGCATCTTTTTTTTTCCTCTTGATGACAAAGTTGCAGCAGTAGCAAAACCAAAGGTAAAACTCCTCCTCCTCCTCCTCCTCCTCCTCCTCCTCCTGCTCCTCCTCCTCCTCCTCCTCCTCCTCCTCCTCCTCCAAAAGTAATTTAAAAGGCTTCCACCATAAAATAATGTCTGACTGGTCTGTAGACTCTTGTGTGAACACAAACACATCTTTGAGCCAATATTATATTCAGAAATTATGTCTGGGAACACTTGCCTTTTGTTTCAGGCAGTGTTTGTTGGTAGAAAAGACAGTGTTTCAGAGTGGTGCTGTGGGGCATGCCAGTACCAGGACTCTTGTCCTCTCCCTGCTCCTGGCTGGGAGCTGCCCATCTTGGAGAATCCCATTGCATCAGGGCTTCAGTGCTGGCAGGGGAAGGGCTGCTGTGAGAGGGAGCCACAGTAAGTGACCTCCAGAGCCCTGCTAGAATCCACATTTCTGGGATTTTGTGGTTTTGTAATTTTTGTGTGGATACTTAACTAGGTCTAGAGCTTGGAAGGTGTAGAGTCTTTTCTCAGCTTTCCCAAGGCCACTCACGTCCCTGTCTGGTTCTAGATCTATACAATAGGAAAGGTGAAATCATCTTTCTTTTACTTTTTAGTTGATTCTTCTATTAGATTCAGAAGCGAGTGTGTTTGCAGGGTCCATCAGCCCGGAGCTATGTTCCCTTCATAATAGCAATGGAAATTCAGCCAGCAGGCAGTCATATTGCAGTTGTGTGGGAGATGGAATGTATGTCAAAGTTGGACATTTTGTGTTAGTTTGGCCCTCACTCTCTCAAACCCTTTAAAAGTATTTTTATAGCATGTTTCATAGTTCCTTCAGGATCACAAGTTCGTTTCTCTTATATTTTTCATATTAGATTTGTGTTTTGGCTCAAATCTAAAACCAATGTTTTCAATTACAAAACTTTTCATCAGTTTTAAGAGCATTGATTCCCTTTGCATCGAATATTAAAACAGAAGCATGCTATTCATGGAATTAAATCATCTGAATATTTATTACTAATGATTACATTTAGAAGAACAATACTGACCACTTAGGAGTTTTGAATAAAAACAAAGTACGATGCCAAACACATGTTGTATGTGTGATTTGGTGAAGCTGCTCTAAAAGTAAGCTGTTGGCAATAAAGGAGTAATCTAGCTTGTGAATGGTACAAGGCATGTGGGTCATCTTTGCCAGGATTCCTGTTCTTACACAGCTGCATTTTGCTTATGGTATTTGTGGTAGGTTATTAGTTTCATGTTTCAAATGACTCAAATGTTTTCACTCTGGAAGGGAAGGTTTGCATTCCTTCCTTTGGGAGCTACCTTACAGTGAGGTTTTTTTCAGCATTAGATATGACACTAGACTCGACAGAGAGCAAATATTTGTCCTTCACTGGGGTAGCTCCAAACCCTTTGCAACAAGAAGGGATCACAGCTGGCTGGGAGGCAGCTCTGGGGCATCCTGACTTCACTGTGAATTTCATTTCATGCAGGCTCTGATATATTTGAGGGAGAAGAAGGAGCAGGATTTCTCAGAGGAAGCACTGAGCGTGTTGAGGCCAGTTCTTTTGTTATTTCAAGCCTGCATACATTTCATGAGTACAGTGCTTGAGTGCTTTGTTATTACACCATGTCAGGTGAGAGAGGTATCAGCTCTCTCTTTAAGCATTTGTAGCATCTTCCCAAACCTGAGTCTGTATAAATTGTGTCACCTCCTCTTAGCAGCTACTGCTGTCCCTTTGAGGGGCTGCTGGTGAGGAAGTGCTGTGCCTGGGGTGAGTGTTGTGGCTCCAGGCCACTGGCACACGCTGTCAGCCTTGGCACACCGCTTCCTGCCTCTGGCCAAACATCTTGGACCTGCAGAGAATAAAAAAGATGAGTGGCATGATTTCTAAAGGCAGCCTGATGTGTAACACCAACATACCTTTAAAATGCAGCCTTTTTAGTCTTTCACTTCTTCAGGAATAGAAACACTTGAGGAAAGTGCAGCAATATGAAAAGCTCTGTGTTTGGAATTACCTACATCTTGCCCTGAGAAAGGGGGCTGGGGGAAAGTGCAGTGAAAATTTGTGTCTTTGTTTGCATAAAGGACATGTTAGAGGGCCATGCATTAGGAACTTCAGTGATGAGTGTCTTACATCCGACTAGGTCTCTGGTGAGTCTTCACATTGTGGGATCTAACACAGGGCTGCCTGCCTGAGCCTGGCTCAGGGAATTTCTTTTGTAACAGAAATGAACTTCTGCTGTAAAGGACAGGAAATGCTCTGTGTGGAGAACAAAGAATATCAGGGTTGATTTAAATTTTTAAAATTCATGACTCTACTTTTGTTTATGGCTGCACTCATACCCCTTCAAAATCATAAACCTTTCACGAAGAAAATCAAAATCAACAGTCACTTAATGCTTTTAATATCCCTGAAGCTCTGAAATGTTATTTGCTTCTGTATCTTCTCTGGAGAACTGCAGAAACATGGCTGTTGTGCAGGTGTCAGCATTCATTTAAAATTATTCATTCTGAGTTACAGCTTTTCAGGATGATAACTTGTTTCTGTTTCAAAATCCATCAATTTGCTCATTAGAAAGCAGTAACGGGTATTTCCCAGAAGGTTATTGATCCTGTCAAATGTAAAATACTGATGTCAAACACTGCAGTTTTAGAGACTGTCCTGAATGAAAAGGCAGGACATATTATTCTGTCATAGAACATTTCATTGCTGATTCATGTTCTATTGTTAAAAACTTGTTGTATAAACAACAAAATGCATTTTTACAATAAATGTTGAGAACCAAGAATGTGCTGGTTTTCATGCTTAGAGGGAGAAAATTGTAGTGTGTCTGGGACTTGTTTTGGCAACATTATTAAAATACCTTTTTGCTTTTTAAAGCAAGTACAGTCTCTTGAGGATTTTTGTGCATGTGTGTATGACAGAGTAAAAGTTGTCTGCCTCTGTATCAGCCACCATCACTTCAGCATTGTCTTCATATCAAAGCATGGCACTCACAGCATCATTTCACCTCCAATTAAACTTGTATTAAAAGCTCATACTTTTAATTGTTCTTAAGCATACTTATTTAAAACCCAAAGCAAACCTTTCATTTTTAGCTAAAACATCATTTGAGAAACTTAAAATACTTCTTTAACTGTCAGATTATTTTTTCCTGTGGTGAGTAACTACAAAATTTAAAAAAACCTGCAGGTGTTTAGAACAGGCAGTTGTCACAGTGACTCCAAAAAGCTCTCCATCTTCTAAATCTCTTATGCTGGGGATTAGATCAATGATTTCCACTGTTGTATTATCTATGCAGCTGTTGATGGAAATTTTTAAAACCTGTATTTATCAAAGAAACAGATCAAATAATTAGAAAATATCCATAGCTGTGTTTTAGTGTTATATTCTTTGTCTTTTTTCTTCCATTTCCATATATTATTTGCCATCAACAATGAGGGAGCTGGAGCTGCAGATCCCCACAGTGACAGTTTATTATAAGCAAAATCCTTTCAGATATAATGGAGAGTTAATTTTGAATAAAGTAGGTTAAAAAGCTATCCTATTCATTGGAAAAGACAACACCTAACATATCTACATTAGCTGGTGGAAGATAATTGACCTTACCAGCCAGGGTGCAGTCAAAGGAAGCTGAGGATTTCGGTGCAATAAGCCATGGGCATATGTACAGCCCACCAATTAAACGTGTGAGCTTGTGGTAAGACAAAGAGACTTAGGCTGTAAGCAATGCCTGTTAGAAGCAGCAGGCTCCTGGCAGCCTGATGAGGGATTTTGAATTAGGATGTTGTGTTCTTGAAGTCCTGAAATGAGATCAGTGTAAAAGGTGAAAAAAAACAACAAGGGAAGGTAAACAACAAACATCTGCAATCCTTCAGTACACACCAAACCCCATTGATAAAGCTGTAAATTAATTTCAGGTGTTAAAAACAGTGAAATTTATTGAAATCTCACAAAATGGATACTTTAAGAAGGAAATTTATGGTTTTAATGTGAAAGATGTAAAATACAATTTCATGATTTATGACTGTGATATCATTATGGTGATTTATATGTTTAAAAGCTGTGAAATTAGTCATCTCAAATGAAACTGTGGCTGAGCTCATGTTTCTGTAGCAAGTCTCAGATAAGTGTCAGTGTCTAATGTATTCTTAAGTAAAAATCTAATTGGGATTTTTTTATTGCTTCTAATTAATGTCCATAAAGGAAATGTAGATTTGTGCTCATTATCTGTATTTTTTTTCCTTGCAGGATTTCCTGCTCCAGTAAGTCTCAGAGCCTCAGATTATTGGTTCCTCTATCACTACAGTAAGGGGGAGGAAAAAAAAGAATATAAGCCACCATCAGTCTGGGTTTTGCTTCTTTGTCAAGCCCCTGCTGGAGGTCTGAGCTGTGATTCAGGTCAAAGCAGATGTCCTCTGAGCCAGCCAAACCTTGAAAATGTGCTTTCCTCACAGTGGGAACACACAGTGTGGGAAGTTGAGCTCATTGGGAGAGAGTCCCCCCACTTCTTAAGGGACTACACGGATAACTGAGCCTCAGAGAGGGGCTCCTGCACAGCTGGTGAGTTGTGGATGCCTTTCTACAGATGTTGGTTGAGCTCTGGCTTTAAAAGAGAGTCTGCTGTTGTACTCACCCTTATCTAGCGGCAGCAGAATATTCACCATTTCCTGCAAACAGCCTGTCAGTCTGCTGCAGCCAGCCCTGGGGAGATTAATTCAGTGCTGTGAGAGTATTCATAGCCTGTCAGTGGTCACTGAGGCAATATGGGGCTGTCACTCCATGCCATGGCTTAACCCCAGCCAGCAGCTAAGTACCATGAAGCTGCTCGCTCCCTCCCTTGGCTCCCTGTGGGATGGGACAGATACCTGGGAAAAAAGAAAGGGTAAAACCTGTGGGTTGAGATAAGAACAGTTTAATTTTTGAAATAAAATATAAGATAAAATTAATAATAATGGTCTTAAAAATGGAAATTATAAAAAAAAAAAAAAANGATGGGACAGATACCTGGGAAAAAAGAAAGGGTAAAACCTGTGGGTTGAGATAAGAACAGTTTAATTTTTGAAATAAAATATAAGATAAAATTAATAATAATGGTCTTAAAAATGGAAATTATAAAAAAAAAAAAAAAGAGAGACAGAGAGAAACAAACCCCTAGAAAGGCAAGTGATATGCAATCCAACTGCTCACCACCTGCTGGCTGATGCCCAGCCCATCACTTAGCACTGATCTGCAGTTCCTGGCCAGCTTCCCCCAGTTTATAAACTGGACAAGATATTCTGTGGTATGGCATATCCCTTTGGCCAGTTTGGGTCAGCTGTCCTGGCCATGCCCCCTCCCAGCTTGTGCAGTTCCTCCCTGGTAGAGTATTTGAAACTGGAAGCTCCTTGACTCAGGGTAAGCACAGCTTCACAATAGCTAAAATATCACTGAGTTTCAACATTATTCTCATGATGACTCCAAAAAACCACAGCACTATACCAGCTACTGAGAGGAAAATTAACTCTAGTCCACCCCCCCAGAAAAAAGGACACTCTGTAACTACCCTCCAGCTAGAGCCAGCTTTACAGGATTTCTCACCACATAAAACACTGAATAAAGAAATTTGATGTAAGATTAATAACAGCTGCTGCTAAGTATTTGATCTAAAAGGCTTTATATATTTTCCTTGCTGTGAACCTATCCCTCTCATGTCTTTATTATCTCCAATCAGTAGGTATTCTTGTCATTGAGAGCTCCTTAAGCCTAGTGGCTTCATAGTCCACTGACTCGGAACGAAGGTCAGACTGCTGGTATTTGTGATCTATAATGTGCTTACCCAAGCAGACATGGCTGAAAAGGACCTCTCGTGATGTTTGCTGCCACTCCAGAGCGGAGCTATAGCAGCGACAAGTTTGTTTTCAGGCCCCAAGGGCTGTCAGAGGTCAGATGTGTCTGACTGAAACCAGTTTGTACTATCAATGTAGGAGCACAGAGCTCTTATAGCTGATGTGCACCTTGTGAGGTTGTTTTGCAGCACCAAGACTTGTGCCTTTCATGTACTTGGACTAAGGCAGGCACATGGTGAATGAGTTTTCCTACTTTCCTACAAATTTCTTACAGAGATAGAGGTGTCTTTCAAAATCTTAAGGGAAAAAAAGGATTGTATCTATACAAATGAAATACCTGAGCAAAATCCCTTCTAGAATTTTCAAAGATCTTCATCTTGTCACTGGCTGTACAGGAAACTTGAGGCACGATTGTGAAGGACTGTTGTGCCCAACTTCTTCATGTTAGGCTTTAGTCTTTCTAACTAGTCCCTGTCTGAGAACTAAAAGAGATTTGGAAACAGGTGAGATCTTTATTAGGGAACTTAGGTATTTATAATCTATCTATCTATCTATCTATCTATCTATCTATCTATCTATCTATCTATCTATCTATCTAAATCTGAAATATCTGTCTAGAACATCCCCTGGCTATAGTCAGTAGATGAATAGACCTTTAGTTAATTTCTTCTTCTTCATATGAAATATCACTTAATTGTGGTGCACCTCATGATGGATACATAGCGAGTCAGGCGAGATGATTTCTTTCAGAGGCTGTTGTGGAAGGGCTGACCACCTGCTGAGGACTCAGAGAAACTGCAACATGTGGCCCCACCAGACTTATGGAACATTTACGTCTCTGAAGCCAGTGGTTGCCTTGATACATATCCCTTCACTATCTGGTTTTGCAGTGCTGCCCCATTCCTTTAACTCAGAAAATCACATGTACTTCTAAGCTTTACTGTAATGCCCAAATATCTGTTAACATTTTGAAAGTAACCCTGAAAAAAGGAAGAAGAAACTTGCTTGAATGTTATTCTGATCATCTCAAATTGTATATTCTCAGCAAAATTTAGAGGGTATTATGCCACACATAAGCTGTTGTGCATGTATCTTCCCAGTTTCAAAAGCATGGCTGCAGTACTTAAGCAGCAAACCAGACACCCCCGATGAAGGGTGTGATTAAACACTCACACTATTATCCTGATTAATATGCAAATAAGTAATGCTAACCTGTTTACGGGATTCAAAGAGTAATCACTGACCCACTTCAACAAATGAGGAATGCAGTCATGCTCCACGTAAGGACAGTGAATACATTTTTCTGCCATTCATTTGAGCAGAAGGCTCTCGAATTTTTTATGTTCAGAATATAAATGAGTTTCCTTGTCTGAAGCTTTATTTCTCTAAGATTGAAGAAAATGTCACACTGTTTTGTTCATACACTATCCTTCCCTACTAAAGATATGTTTGAAATTTAAAGATACATCTGAAATAAGGGGAAAAACCCCCCCTAACCCTGCATAGTTAATCTGTTTGCATATGTTTAATCAACAACAGAATAAAAATAAAATGCACGTCATTCGTTTCACTTCCACAGCGTGATCCAGTAGCACCATCTGCTGTTTACAGGGAGCACTGCTGCTTTAGTTATACACAAAATATACTATTTTTATATAGAGATGTCCATACATTCCGTAAGCATTTCTACGCTTTAACTTTTTTGAATGGCTATGAAAGAGGCTTCTAAATTGCTTTTGTGCTCTCAGAAATGTCAATCCTTTATAGGAAAGGCAGGTATTTAAACAGTGATAGACTTCTTGCAATGTACCCCATAATATTTAACAAAGCCAAGAGATATGTTTACTGGAAAATGTCTGTTTAGATGCTTTACTCTTACTGTTTTCTTTGTGGAAAATATTTTGGCTGAAACTCATATCTTGGCAGCAGTAAATGGTCTGGTAAATTAGAAATCCGTGACACTGATTCAAGTAAAGGAGAAAATAGAGCAGTGATTTTTTTGTAAGTGGGAATAAAATTCTAAAGCATTTACAGAGATCCACTTGAGGTTGCAGAAATTTAAATTAGCTCATGTCAGTAAGTCAGGAAATTGTCTCATAAATGAACAAATGATAATATATTTTTTGTCCAAATCTAAGCTCACTTTTAAGTAATTAATGAACATACAATTTGCCCTTTTCCCTTTCTCTGTTTCTTTCCCCTCTTGACTTGGTGCTGGCAATTCATGACGTCAGGTGCATTGTAGGAGAAGGGAATACAGCTGACCTTGCCCCTGATAAGTAACAGATGTGTTAATTACCCAATACAGCCACACCCCTGATGAGTCACAGCTATATCCAATAGATACCTGTGATAAAAGGGAGTGGGTTAGCTGGGGGGGAAGAATGGAAGGAAATAGATAAATAAATAAATAAATAAAAATAAATAAATAAAGGAGAAGGATCCTGGGGGGGGAGAGAGAGAGAGAGAAAAAAAAAGAGAAAGAGAATGAGAATCACTGCTGTGAGCTCAGTCTGGGTCTGCAGTCTGGGCCTGTTGTTGGAACCTGCAGTCACAGTCTAGCTAGGTACAAGCCTGCATTCAGAGTCTGCAAACTGATACACACAGTCATCATTTAGCAGGGAATACCCAGCAGTCAGAGGCTGCAAGGGAAGCCTACAGGAGGAGCTTGCTGCAGCCAGAGTCAGTGAATAGTTGGAGTCAGGATGGCTGAGCTGTAAAGAGGAATAAACCAGGACCCTTTTCATGCTGTGATGAACAAGAAGTCTGTGTCTTGGCTCATTTCTACCCTCTAACAAGAGGGCTGCTGCAATATGCATTACTTGGTTTCCTCTGCAGCTTTGAGCTGTCCCTGACATTCGGAAGGCAACGAGGGGGACAGCACCTGCAACTGGTGCTGCATTGGTGCAGAGATGCCCCACAGAGGAGCACTTTTGCCAGTGCCAATGCCAAAGCCCACTCCTTCCTCCCATTTCCCTGAGCATCTCACAAGGCCCCAGTGTGCAGGTGCTGTTTCTGCTCCATCCTTACAACAGAGCAAGAAGCTTCTTGCTCATGCAATTTATGGAAAGGAACCAAGTCATTCACCTATGTCTTATGCCTTTCCTTAGGGTTGGATATGGAATTTGTCTGGTTCTGCCAGGGTGGTTAAAAAATTCATTCTGCTGCTCACAGTGTCTCCTGGGTTGCCCAGAAAGGAGGTGGGTCTTTTGTGGTGCCTATTACTGTGCAGCTTCAATCTCTCACAAAAGCAGGCTCTGGATCTAATTGCCCTAGTGTCATTATGAGTAAGACTGTAAAGACTTGAAAACTTTAAAATGTCTAAGAGCAAAGGAATTGCAGCACTTTTTCAATGGGTTTAGAAGTAACACATTCTGCCGTGCAGTCTCTTACCACTGCAATTGACGTAATTAAGTAATTATGGCTGTAGGAGTCCATGGAGTGCAGACAACCCTGCCAGCATGAGCCCAGGCCTGGTGATGTGATGGGGTCCCTGGGTGTTCGACCATGTCTCTGTGACAGGGAAAGGCTGGGCTGGGCTAGGCTGTCCTAGTGCTTTGCTGAGGCAGCACTGGATACAGGGTGAAGCGCAGGATGTGGATTTGCACGTATGACACTAACCTGCAGTTCAGTGGCATAAGGCAAACAGGAACAAAGTGTGTGTCATGGTTAAACCTCAGTTAGAAACTCAGCAAGACTCATGCTGCCACTTGCACACTCTTCCTGGTGGGATGGGGAGAGAGAATCAGAAGAGTAAAAGTGAGGGAATTTGTGGGTTGATTATAAAGACAGTTTAAAAGGGAAAGCAAAAGCTATACATGCAAGCAAAGCAAAAAATGGAATTCATTCACCACTTCTCACAGGCAGGCAGAGGGAGTTTAGGTGGCAAGTGGTATAATTACAAATGCATTGTGGTAAAATGAGAGAAAAAAATCAAAGACATTGAATGAGAGCTCTAGACAGACGTCTAAGGAATGGTTGTGATGCACGCAAGAGTGCAGTCAATATTTGTACCACTGATGCAAGAAAGCACAAAAGAGAAACTCTGGACAGTTGTTAGCCTGAGAGGACTAAAAAATCCCCTGTAGTGTCCCTGTATTCAGAATGAGAGAGAAATTTCACAGAATGAGAGTGATAAATTCAGAAGATAGAAAATCATGGGAAATGGGCACCAGTTTATTCCAGATGGAATGCTTGTAGATGAACTTAATAAAACTGGTGGAATTTAAATAAAGATCCAGGAGAAAGCAAATGCCAAATTCCTAGAGTAGCCAGTGGACAGTGGAAAAGAAGTAGAGCTGAACAATTCAAGAGGTGATTTAAGAAAACAGATGACACCTGTTAAATATGTACAAAGTAAGTAGTTACATCAGTGGAAGTGGAAAGTCAAAAGATTTTTTAAAAAATGGATGCAAATGAAAAGTTATTGAAAAGATAAATGTGCACATTTGACTTGGATCAAGATAAGCCTGATACATTACAAAAGGAATGATGATTCAGTGCATTTCTTGGATGCAGGGCTGCAACTGTACGGAAGCAGTTTCCACTGGATCTTAAGGAGTAATATATAGCACAAGTGCCCATAAAGCTTAGTGAAATAAAACTGTGTGTGTGCAGAGCTGCACTTTATGATTAGGAAACACTGAAATCGCACTGCACATGTAGCATCTAATTCAGAGGTGTTTGTTGATTCTCAACATGCTATTTCTCCTTACTTGTCATAATTAGCCCACGTAATTCAGGGTTAGCGTATAACTGAAGCAAAGGACCCAGACATATCTTCTTGTCAGTAGCAACAGCCAACTAGTGCTAAGTATTTTTAAATTAATACATCCACCCTGGGTCCATTGGTCCAAAACACACTCTGAAGGGAAATTTTTAGATCTGGCAAGAGGCTTGTGGAGTTACTGAGTTTTTCTGCTACAATCTAGGACTGAGATGAAGTTCATTTCCCCAGAGCAGCCCTCACAATGCTGTGCACTGGTAGCTGGAAAGGTGCTGATAACACACCAGTGTTTTGGCTGCAGCTGAGCAGAGCTGGCACAGCATCAGCACAGTCTCCCCAGCTTCCTGGCCAGGGGTGGGCAAGATCCCAGGAGTGGACACAACCAGGACAACTGACCCAAGCAGTCCAAAGGGCTATTCCATACCATATGGTTTCAGCTCACATATAAAAGCTGAGGGAAGGAAGAGGAAGGGGGGGCAATCGGTTATTTACAGTATTTGCCTTTTGGAGCAAGCGCTATGCATGCTGAAGCACTGCTTCCTGGGAAGTGGCTGAATGTGATTACCAATGTGAAGCTGAGAATTAACCCTTCTTTTTCTTTCTCTTTGCTTGTGTGTGTGTGCAAACTTCTGCTTTTCCTTTAGTAAACTGCCTTATCTCAACCTGTGAGTTGTTTTCCATCTTGTTTTCTCTCCCCTGTCCAGCTGCAAGGGGAGAGATAAAAGACCTTGGTGGGTGCCTGGCATCCAGCCAAAGTCAATCCACTAAATCTCAAGAAACCCCATAAAGGAAAGGAAAATTGTGTATTTTGGTTTTCCCCCCAGGTTTAAAGAAATCTATGCCACGAACAATATTCTCAATTTTAATACAGTAAGCTCTTAGTAAAAGCAAAAATATATCAGCTATGCAAATCCCACGTTAAACCCCGCAATTTTGGGGGGGGAATAGAGCTTTGCTGAAACAACAGCTTATGGTGTTGCAACTCTTTTGCCATGTCTGAGCCCTCACTGCCATTCAAGGGCTACAGTGAACTTTTGAAATGGGTTGTTAGTCTTAAAAGATCCAGCAATAGCAGAGGATTTGAAGTACATTCATGAAACTTCTAAAATTGCCAAATCATTTAGCAATTTCATATAGCATTTTGTAAATCACTTTAAAAGATCTCTTACTTTGTAAAACATTACAAAATGTGCAGTTCAGAGAGGCCACCTAGCCAATGTTTCCCAGACAGGATCAGATATGACAGCAATGTTTCTACAATATACAAGACACCCCTTGTGATTTCACAAGGCAGAACAGGAATGTTCTCTTGTTCCAGGGAGAACAAAATGTGCGGGTCAGAGGCATGGTAAATAACTCACCATATTACAAGTGACCTTTATGCCCTTTAGCAATTTTACCAAGCACAGCCTGTGCTTAAAAGTCTGAAAGAAGTTAACGAGTTGAAGGACAAAGCAAGCCTAATCCAGTGGTTACTAATGCAGACTAACCTTCTACAGCACTGTGCTTTAGCAGCCCAACCTCTACACTTCAAGATATTCCAAGTCTCAAATATTTTGAAATTCGTTTGTAACTTATCTAGTTGGAAGCCAGCTTTGTAGTTACTGTGAACTGATTCGCAATTCCTTATGGAAAGATTACCAGAACAGCTTAGAAAGTGTGTAAAAGAGAATATAAATAACATTGAAAAGGAACCCATTTGCTCCAGTCCTAGACTGAACTTGTGGTGGTGGGGATGACACCATTTTGAATAAAGAAAAACACATCCTCAAGCAATCTAATGGTTGTAGAATATCATATATTAAAGGAGTTCAGCTGGAAGGGTTGTAACAAGGATCACCCAGCGCAGCTATGATGTCTAGCCAGGGACCAGACGATCTAGGACTTTTTCAGTGTACTAGAGCACACAGCAAACTAGATCCAAAGGGTGACACTAACAGAATAAGCAGAAAGTACTTAAGCAAATTAATTTTCCTCAAAATGAATTATAGTATCTGTCTACTATACTATAGTATAAGTGATAACCTACACATTAGAAATAGTTAATAAGATCAGTAAAGGGGAGTAATTTTCTAGTTCTGTAATTCTGTTTCTTACAAAGTAAAATTCTGCTACTTTCACTAGCAACCTGCTCTGCAGAACATTGTTTTCTTCAGTGCATCAAGGGTATATGCATTTCCCAGCTGAAGGATGTAAGAGGATCAATGCAGACAGCACTCACTAAATAGAGCTCTCCCTTTTCCAAACTAGCAAAAACATCTGTGATTGCTTTCCACTAGAGCTGAATCATAACAAAAAAAATTAAAAATGAGACAGGCCTGGTCCACTGGAACAATATTCTTATGAGAATTTTTGTTTCTAGAAACAAATGAAAGAAAACACCTTTTATGCAGAAACAGTTTTAATATGATCAAAGTGTACAAAAGACTATCAGAACAAATGTTAGATGAACAGAAAACCAAAGAGCTATTTTGGCTTCACTGGACAATGCATATATATACATATATAATTGCTTACCCTGTGTGTTTATTCTGTCCATTCTACTGCTGTCCCAAATGCAGGCATTGCATGTTTCAGAGAAGCCTGCAGCTGAGAAAGGGTTAAATTATCTTTTACTGACTTGATTCACACACTTAAGAAAACCTCGCCCAATTCAGGGTTTTTTTAATCTTACTTGCCAGTCATGTTTTACAGACAACATTCTACCACTTAGCTTTGGTTGATGTAACATTTTAAAGAATACTTGCTATTCACATGATTTGCATTAGATATTTTAAACACCACAACTGGGAAAAAATTAATTTGCCCAAAAGTACACTCAAAGAGGCTAAAAAGGTATTTTAGAACCATCAATTGAAAGCCTTTACTGTATCATAGTCACTTCAAGTGTTGTAAAGTAGTTTTCTACCATCTTCAGCTTTTCTTCAGAAAGCAGGTTTTCTTGCTTCAACTGTGTAATAAGAGCTTCCAAGGACCTGAGTCTCCCCAAAGTTTTTACCTCCTGCATTTCAAGTAAAGTTATCTTAGAGTGGAGTTTTGAAATTTTTTGCCAAAGGTGATCTCTGTCTATGTCTTGTCTGCAGTATGAATGCTCAGTCTGCAGTATTTCATTTCCGTCATATTCAATCACTTCTGTCTGCTCTATGTCAAGAAACTCTTCCTTAACAGGCAGGAAAGAACTACTTACTCTTTCAGGCTCTTCTGGACTCTCAGCTGGCATAATAATAGCAATGACAGACTCTTCACTTCCACTGAACTGTTCAATAGTTTGTGTGACTGTACTCAGTAAAACTGCATCTTCACTTGTCTGCATTTCACCAGAACAGACCACGTGAGGGACAGAATTTTCAACTGCACAGTCAGTAACCGACCCTAAAGCATTGCTCAGTTTCAGAGATGAATTCAAGTAGTCAGGGTCTGTTAATTGCAGGACTGTAGCTGTACAACCTCCTGAATCCTCTATACAAGTATGAACACTGGTAGCTTCCACGCTCTGGACTGCTGCCATTAAAACAGGATTAGGCTGATGTATATACTGCTTACATGAACTATCAAGACTAACACTGTCTGCCTGAAAGCCACCTTCATCTGGAAGCTGCAGGTTTTGAATTTGTAAAGGTTTACTCAGTGCAGCTGGGCAAACCACTTCTGCTTTTTCCTCTACATTTTGTGCAATTACAGGATTTTTCTTTGGTGTACAATGTTCAGGTGGTACAGATACTTTCTCTGACACAACATTTTTTTCTTCCTGGTCTTCTTTCTCTACCTGTTGTGGACTGTTCTGAGAAGAACCTTTTTCCTGGGGGAAAAAAAAAAATTAAAAAAATAAAATCACCACCTTGTAACAAGAATATCACTGAGCATAAAAAAATTAGGCAAATCTCATTTCATAGCATGGTACTGCAAAACAACTAACTTAGATGAGAACGGTTTAAAAATTACATCAGAGGCCCAAGAACTCATGTAAGCATTTTCCACAACTTTGCTTCAGGTCCTAAATGTTAAGATAATATTTTGAAGATCTAAAAGCAATAATAGTGTTTGGTTTTTTAGGTGTTTTTTGTTTGTTTGTTTTTTTTGTTCTTATTGTGGTTTGAGGTTTTTTATTTGTTTTATTCTGGGTTTTTTTCAAACTTTACACAAGATACAGTAATTTTAAATGCACTTGAAGAGAAGTGGTTACCCAAAGAGTAGCTAGCACCTTCTACTAGCATATGAAACATTATATTAAATATATTAAATGTACACAGTACAAGATTCTTTCACTAAAGATGATTGTAAACCAGCAATTCAATTCTGCCAACTAAACTTCACAATTTATAAAAATGGAGAAGATTTTTTTTGATAGAAATCTTAGCAGAAAAATAAAATGTTAACAGGACTTTAAACTGAAGTTGATACTGAGGGAGAGACAATTTGAAGCTTATCCTTTTTTAGCCACTTTCTTTTTCCTTTCTTCACATAAACTACATTACATGATTACATTAAGATCAATATACAAATAAGCTTTTAGGTATGTCAGTCAGTGAAACAAAAATACAAAAATTGTGGGTGTTTATAATTTTTTTCTAGTAGATCTGATTATGAAAAGCCTAATCTGAAGAATTTGTCCTCATGTAAAACTGTATACATGTTTAGCCTGGGAACTGAAAGACAAAACTAAAAATCACACAGAACAAAGAAACAGAAAAATAAGCAATTTTAACTTTGCTAATTAAATATAGGCCTGGCAAAAACCCCAACTAAACCAACCAACCAACCAACAACCTCAAAATCCCAAACCAACAAAAACACAGGAAAAGGGGAAAAAGAAAGAAAAAAACCCCCACCAAAACAGAAAAAGAGAGGCCAGGCTGAAAAAATGTATTACGATGAAAAAGATAATTTCAAAGTGTATGTTCCTAAAAGTACGTATGTAGTTTGGAGTATCCTAAGTACATTAAACTTTGTGATTCAGTTTTATATGAAACTTCAGTCTCAAAAGGACTGGACAATTTGTACAGATATAGCATTCATTTGGTTACCTTTACTTTTTCAAAGACAATACTTAACATCATGTCAATCTTTGGAATTTTCTGAAAATGAAGCATTTCCCTTTCTTTGTTCTATCTGCAGCTGAAAAATACTTTGTCAGACTATGTTTTTTAACTAGATAAATCTCTTACAAAATATATTAGGTAAATATTCCCCAAACCCTCACCTAGCAGAACTGCCATCAAAGTTGAAGGAAATGCACCAAAACAAGTCTCAGGATAGTTGCTAAAAAGAAGACTCTTACTTCCATTGAAAAGTCTCCTTGTCTATAAGTCTCTTGTCTATAAGACCTCCCACTTGTAGGTCAATCTTCAAGTAAAAACCCTTGCAAGCTAATGTAGAATGGTTACTGATATTGAAATGCCAGCAACTATCACTGCTCTGGAGACACAAACATTCTTTATTTAGAAGAAGAAACTGAATGAAACGTTTTATGAAGAATCATTAAGCATTTCTGGGAAGACATCCTTCACGTGCTCAGTAATACATAAAGCAAGGTAGTGGTGAGCAGTATGAAAATACTGCAATTCTTTGCTCTCAGTTTTCAAATGCACTTTGGGGCCTCAGCTTCTTGTTCCTCCACATTTAGTCAGAGACACACTAATCAGAAATTTTTCCCCAAAATAAGAACTCTTTTCTGTATCTTTCTGAATACTCAGTCTACGTAGAAAGTTAAGGTTTGGGGCAAGTAGAGAACCAGAGGTCAAGTCAAAATTGATTTGTTGATTTGCTGAGGTGGTCACTAAAAGCATATGACTTGATGTTTAGAAAAGTGTAATAAGAAGAAAGTAACGCCAGAGAGTGAAGTGAGACCACAGGAAAGCAGGTTCACAGTATCACAGATACAAAGCACTGGCATCTCTTTTCTTTTGATAGCAGGAAAATGATGGATATATTAAAAATAGGCATAGAAATTAGTTTTCCAAACTGGATAGATATATCTGGGATTTCTCAGCTATATATTGCTGATACCAAAATAATTTAGCGAAGCCATTGGTATGTTCTTGACAACACGACTGCATAAAAAATTTGTTACCTTACTAACTCTACTGTCCACCTTTGTAGGTGTACTATGACTGGTCTATGGTCACATGCAAATCAAGAGAATGAAGAGGTGGATAAAAGACAACTTTTATTTGGGGTCAAAGAAAAAGCTGGGTCACCCAGCTTACTTGTAACTGCAAGTTACAACTGTAACTTGCAAGTAACAACTGTAACTGCAAGTTACAACTGTTGCAACTGTCCCTGTTACAACAGCAGCACAGGAACGTGAGGGATCTATTGAACTGGGGCAGTGGGTGGTTAAAGGAAAGATATTTCTTGCTAAATTAGTATTGCCACAACTTGCAAGATTTTCTATTTTTGTATTTGAGAGATTTATCAAGATTACTTTTCACTCCACAGAGTCAAGAGAGTCTAGACGATAGTTGCAGATGCTCAAGAAGACAGAGTACTTCACGACTAAAAATAAATTGTTTTGTAAAATTAATTAGCCACATATTTCAGTTTCACCTATTTAGCCTTAAATCAGTCCTTCCATTCCTCCCACCTCCAACGTGATGATCCAGTGGAAGATCAACACATGCTAGAAGAGAATTAGCATAGGTTTGATCAGGATTAGGTGCCTGTGTGGCATAGTATTTTTATGTAACCAATAGCATAAGTCTGTGAAAAACAAGATGGACTAGTCTTAGGAGGTTGTCTTTGGCAGCCTACAGTCCTGAGCTCTTAGGTTAAAGGTTAGGGACAGGAAAGAGAAATATATAGTTTGAAACTAATACATTACAAAGCCAGTATTTGTGTACAGGAAGTAGAAGAGTTTAAAAGAACATTAAAATATTAAGAGTAATTGCATAAGAAAAAGCTTAGAGTCCTAATATTCTAATAAGAAATTTAATATTTTCTGTAGTAAATACTTCTGTAATTTCCAGTTAAAAAAATATTGAACCTCCACTCAAACTAGAGGATGTTGTTCTTCCTTTACATTATGGAATCACATACCTGTTTTGTGTCAGTCCTGCTGACAAACTGTTTTGATGGATAGGAATTCTATTTTTTAAATAAAATAATATTATCTGACAGATTAGAAAGTCTGTATTACATCAACAGTTGGTTAGCTTCATACTACAAAACAAAACAGAAAAAAGATAGAAATAGATTACCTCATCATCTGGGGAAGAGAAAATAGTTGGCACAGCAGTATTTTTCAAGTACCGTATCCCCCATCGCACGTCCAGGGAATCGGGCGTAAAATGATCACTGCAGAGGAGCTGGTGCTTACTTGGAGTCCAGGAATCTCGCTTCATATTCCTCAACCATTTCTCAAGTCTCTCTTTATCATGAAGTGGAAACCTTTTTAAAGCAGTTGAAAAGACAAATAAGAAAATATACAAAAATCCCCCTGTTATTGTTGCCTTTCTTTGTTTTAAATAAGAATATTTCATTGTTACTTAGAAGGTAGCCTTCCTTTAGAAAAGATTAAAATAGTCTTTTCAAAACTTTTAAGTATTAAATGCTAATCTGGATGTCATGTACATACTAATCCAATGATTACCCAAATTATTTCTAGTTGGGTATTTGCTCAGGAGTTCAGAAACAGAATTTCTGATTTCTGCTGGCCAAGGGTTTCAAAATCCATGGCTAAGATGTTTTGAAAGGTTTGATCGTACAACACTTGCTCAGAAAGCAGTTCTGCTGAAGGGAGATGAAATATTGAGACATAATTTAAAAAAACTTAAGACTGGTACTCATTTTATGAATAGTATTTCTAGGCCTTATTTGTCTTTCTTGACACAATTAGTATTTTCTGTTAAATAGAGTACCTCCTAATACAGGCCCTCTTCGTTTATCAGATAATTTTGGCAAGGTGAGTATTTCCAGTACAGGATTCAAATTTTGTTCAAAAAGCAAATGCACGCAGATGCAAAGCATTTCTATATTTTGTGTTTCAGCAATTAAACTTTCTCACAGCGTTAGGAGCCCACATCATATTTTGTAATTTATAATTAACTTTTCAATCATTTAACCTACCTGAAAAGGAAAATGACGAGTATACACCTTCCTAGGAAAAAAAACTAACTCTAAAAATATATGTGAAAGGTCAAATTACATCAGAAAGAGAACTAATTAAAAGGAGAAGTGTGTGTAATATACATAATTTACTTAATGGATCACAATATACAAACTAAAGGAAAATTAAAGGCTTATTATGATGCATGCACAGTCAAGAAGTGATGGCAACGGGAACATGAACATTCAGACCACTCTTGTCTTTCACCTCTTCTCAGACAGGTATCAGAGTATTTGAAATGTGCTTCTATATTTCTCTGGTGCATATCAACTTTATTTTAACTCTAGCATATAACTACATATGATACATAAACCATAATTTGAATTCTGAGCACTGTTAAGTGACTACTGTTCAGAAAACAGTATTCCTGAGAATTGTGAGCAATAACAATTACAAAGGAAAAATCTCTGCTTTTGTCATCCCACCCTCAAATCCCTGAAGCTGCAAGTTTCCTCCAAAATCCACACATAGCAATGACTCTTATGCAGGCATTGGGTTCCAAAACTGCAAACTCAGATGATTTTGAGAGAAAGACGACCGAAATGCACAGCATAAAGGTGCATATCTTTACCCTTTCCCCAATTTTTTGAACTTGTTGCCATGTAAGTCTTTAAATTATCAAGGAAACAGAGCAAGCTTTGATGCATCCAGCTCTGTGTATCTGCAGGAATGCAAGGAATAATGCTGGTAAGAACACAATAACCTCTGAAGGACAAGTTGGAAGTTCAGGCTTTTCAAATCCTGTCTGCTTAGATCATGTACACCCAGTGGGAGCATTGCATGTATGATAGAGCATGCTCCTCTGTAACACAGCTTAGCCTGGGTGTTACTACAGAGGTCCAAAAAAGTCTCTCAGGAAGACGGTGGTTTCCTTTCATTGAAGGTCATGTCACCAATTACACCCTCACCATGAAGGCCTTGAGAACACTTGCTCCCACTGCAGTTACCCTCACACAACACAGGACCCACTGCTCTACCCAGACTGCTTCAGATGGAAAATAAAATAATCTGTAGCAAGAGAAGGGTCTGATAGTGAAAGTTGTTATTTTAGCTTAAAGGCAACTGTGCTAAAACCTGCTCATGCTTCAACATCCCCTAACTAATCAATGGAATATGTTCTCTGGCGTAAACAAGACACACAAAAAAGGGGAAATTAAAAGAGGAAGCGGACAGAATTTATTTAGCAGCTGCCATCAATACACAAGTCAGAGAAGTGAAGAAATAAAACAAAGAATGGCAGTAAGGCCAGTTGAGATTAGGTGACAAAAGGTTTGGAAGGGGCTCAGACTCCAACCACAGAGCAGCAGAGGACTTCTTCCATGGTGGTAAGAGGCAAAATAAAACTTGCAATTCATATAGTAGTTACTAATATAAGGCAAGAGAAATCTATAAATCAAATCTCAGCACACCTACAGGAGCATGAAACTCAGAATGCAGCACAACTCAAAGGCTAGATAAACCAGCTAAGTTTTGGCAAACATCTCCATACTGATGCCATACATTTGAATATAAACATGTCTCAGTGCTCAAACTTGTTTTTATTATCCATGTGACACTCACACTCTCTAAAGCATAAGGGAAAAGAAATTATTTTTGTGATTGTTTTATGATTCGTTCCCTATTAGAAATGTGCCAGGGAAATAAGCTTTCTTTCAATCTAAAATAAAATTTCTTTCAAAGCAGTTTTCCTCTAGGTCTTCCTACACAGCCTTCCTGATCTTGGAATAGCTATGACTAATCAGAAAATGAAAGAAAACTTAGTTTGAGGTATAAATTTTACCAAAATAGATTTTGAGGCTAATTGTGAAATTTATTTTTCAAATTTTTCTTAAGTTGCTTCTGTTGACAAACGGTTCCATACTTTTATTCTACACAAATACATTAATATTTAGTTACCTGCAATGTGCTTTTCTCAGGATTGTGAAATACTCTTTACAGCTCCCCATCCTGGGAAGCGACAGCCACGTAACCACTACAGTGCAGAGGTTACTGCAGGCCTGGGATGGCGACTGCTCCATGCAGTGTCCGGACTATACTATGCAGACACCATAAACTGTTTTTTGGAAACCGAGGTAGCTAAGTTCCAGCTAACTCAGCTGCTTCCAAACAACCAGCAATGCCTCTGTTCACAGCACAGGTAAAGTAAAAATTCTAGCGGGAAAGTTTAATTTAAAGGAATGCTTACGTTTGCTTGCTTACTCTTCCGGGCCCTTCTCCTGGCACAAGACACTTCACCATTAAGCCAAAGCTTCCACTACTGCCTGACCTGCTGGAACATCGCTTCCAATACAGGCAGCAGCGAAATAGAGCCAGAAGAGCAAATTTTATATTTTAGTCGTATCTCCTTGCTCTTCACTTCACGGACCCTCCGCACCCCTTCCAGAGTCCTCAGACGCCGCCGTATCATTGCCCCCTCCCCCAAGTCCCGTCCGCCTGGTGCGAGGGACAGTGTGTGTGATTACGTCCCAGCTGTCCACTCTTTATTCCCTGTCCCTTCCCTATCCCCAGGGGTCCAGTGTTGTTTCCCTCCAGCCTCCCTGGACCAGGCAGGGTTCCAAGGCGACCACCAGCGCTGAGTCTTTCGGCTATTTACTTCCGAGCGGTGGGGCTCACTACCACCCCCACGGCCAGCGCTCACCCAGACCCTCCCGCTCCGCGGCCACTCACGGGTAGAAGCTGAGCTTGCGCTGGTCCTTGGCGCTCTGGCCGCCACGGTTCTTGCAGCGGATAGCGGCGCAGTAGCGCGGCATGGCGGCCACCGAGGGCCGCCCGGGCTGGGCTGGGCTGGGCTGTCCTGGGCTGGGCTGGGCTGTCCTGGGCCGGGGGCTGGGCCGGGCCGGGGGCGGTGCCGCCTCCTCACAGCGCCCCCAGCGGCGGGTTGAGGCGGCGCGTTGAGGCGGTGCCGCACGCTTGCGACCTCCCGCGTGCACCGCGTCACGTGCGTCCGGACGACCAATGGCGCAGCGCTTCGTGTAGGAACCGCGGGGGGCCGGACTGCGCGAGCGCTGGGCGCGGGCGGGCGGGAGTGAGCACCGGCGGGGCTGAGGGCCGGCGCGGGAGCGGGGTCGGCGCTGAGGAGAGGACGGCGGAGAAGGGCCACGGCCACTGGGTGAGGGCTGGGGGAAAGTGGAAGGTTGCTGAAGTGGGGGGGTGAAGGTGAACGGGGAGGGGTCAAGGGGAAGGGGGGCGCGCTGGGAAGCTTTGGGGCAGCGTGGGAAGCTAAGCGGGGGGGCGGAGAGAGGGGCCACTGAGACTCGGTCCGGAGCATTATTCTGGAACTTAGGCCTCTGGCCCACGTTGCGGTGGTGTTTCCCAGCCTGGTTGCACTGTGGGGGTAGGACAGCGTCGCTCAGTGTGGCTGTTAGCAGCTGCCCGGCTCTGGCCTGGCCCCGCCCCGCCCCATGGTGCGGTCCGGCTCCAGAGAGGTCTTCAGGGGTCTGGATAGTCAGGGTGATGCCAGGTTGAGTCCTTCGTTTCCCTATGGTCCAGGGCAAGATTCCGGCACCTTCTGTATTTGCTTTCGAGTCAGTGTAGGAGAGGTCAAGACAAGTACAAGCCCCTCAGTTTGACAGACTTGCCTGTAGCTGCTTGAGGAGTGGGAGACTTGCTTACTCATCGGATTAGTCGTGCTGGAAGAAGTAAGGGGAGACCTCGGTAACTTTATTACTGTTAGTAAATTGTTTGCAGAAATAATTATAGGACGTGAGCATTCCACAGGTTAGTGTATAGCAATTTCATAATGAAAGCAGTAGCAGAACACTAGTGATGTTCTGTGTTCTCTGAGTACATGAGACTTTGAATATAAACGTTTATCCAATATTTTGGTTAATTACTTTCAAAGAAGGATGGAATAGGGTACTGCAAGATGAATTAGCTTCTTATTTTCTAAATCTAACAGATTTTACTCTAGGTGCATCATCCTCAAACATCACTTCATTGTGCAGCTATTGATAAATGTTGATAAACTAATGAAGAACTGATGTTATCACCTCTGCGGTACTTTGGATAAACATTAGACGGTGCACTTCTTATGCAAAGGTGGATAGTTGTTGAGATCTGTACCTGCTCATACAACAGAGTTAAATAGTTACTGCGTGGCGTAAGGTCTCTTACTTCATTGACAGATGTATCTAAATAAAGTGTAGCTCTTCATAATTAGTGAAAGAGCTCATTATGGCCTGAGCTTAATGTGTACAGAATTTATTGAATTCTGGAAGGTGGTTTAAGTAGTTACAGTGTGTGGCCTGGAAAGTGCAACTTACCTGTCCCTTTTTGATTGAGAAACAGAGGGTGAAGAGACATAAGCAAAAAAAAAAGTATTTAGAAGACACTTTATTTCGAAAAGGATTGTAAAATAGTTAGGAATGGCAGGGCTGAAGTAGCTGACAGTAGCAACACTAAGGTACTGACAGTATATAAAATAGGTGTTTTCTAAAAAGTAAATTGAATAATTGACAGTATCTAAATATAAGACTTGCTCTTTCTGATAATTCTATGAAGTTTAAAATGCTGCTTATACTGGAGGGTTTTTTTGTATTTGATTTTCATTTTCATCTTATTAGATTTGAGTTTGATTGATTTGTTCAAGGGCAGTATTTAATCTGTGTTTGCTAGTTTAAAAAACAGTGAAACTTAAGAATGGATCTTTTTGCTATGCGTTAGAAATCAAATATAGCAAAGAACTTCATTACAGAAGTCCTAATGTAAAGAACCATAGAAAAATTCAGATGTATTTTGCTATCAAGAATAACACAAGTTGAGATGGTTAGCCAGAGCAAAAAACCTGAAAGGACTAACTTGATGATCTCCAGCTCTCATGAGTTATGAAAGAGGGTTTTGCTCTAATGGAGGAAATGAACTGTTCCTCTTGGCCCTTTTCAGTGTTCAGTGATAGAAGCAGGATGGTTGACCTTAAGAGAGTGCAGCAGGTGATTATGCAAGCATGATGCAGGTGTGGGTTAATGAAGTAAATAAAAAAATCACATGTGTGAGATGAACCCATAAGTCTACATCTATAAAGCACAAACAGGAAGAAAGCCCCAAAAGCATGGATGAATGTTCATGTGTGTAGTTCTTAGTGCCCAACTGGTAAAATTTCAGGTTAGTGAATGGTGAGAGAAGATATGTGGGAAAACTTTGTCCTAAAAATATGTCTGATATTGTGCATGAAGAATACTGGAAAGAACTGTCCGTTTGGTATCTAAGTACACTGATCAAAATACAATTTGTTTCAACTGCTGCCCCTTAACACTTGATATCATGCAGGCTGCTGGCCAAATAAATGCTTAAGAGGGCATGGGCAGATTAATCTTGCAAGCCTTTTGCTCTCATCTCACAGCATTCATTTTAGCCCCCTGACTTACCTATTAGAAATGGTATTCTTTTTTCCATTTTTGGTTCTTAATTTTAATTTTGTTTAGAGGACATTGACTTTCAGGTAAATGCTTAATTTTCATATGCATCAGATATTCAAAGGTTTTGAATTCTGCCTGAAAAATATTGGGTCCCATGCTGGCTAGCAAAAGTATTCTAACTTTAATGCTGCTTAGACTGTAAGTTTGTTTACTGAGCTTTCAGGAAAGTAACACCAAGCATCTCTGAGTTGTTCTTACACAACATTCAAACCATCTTTCTGTCTTTGAATATTTGCCTTTCTGCACTGTGTGTTTTAAATATAATATGCACAGGCATTATTATCTGTTCTCACCTTCTAGTAGGAACAGCTCACCCTGTCCTTCATGAAAATCATGAGACATGTGACTATGTGGAACTGTTTTTTTTAATCATTTATATATGACACAATTTTCCCCTAAGTTTTCAGATATTGTTTCAAAATATATCTTTTTGACAGATGCATTGTTGAAAAAAATGTTACAGCTTTTAATTATTGTTGAAGCTACTTGTCTTGTGTAAAAGACTCTTTTTTGCCTTCAGTTCCAACACTGAGGGTTTCAGATGTAAACCTTTCTATGCAGTGGTATTTATCAGATGAATTCTTTGATATCAAAGATATAATAGGTGTTTTCTTTTATAATGTAATCTGGTATGGGGATGAGCTAAGCCAGCCTATTGTTAAATAAAGGAAAATGTGCTTTACTTGGCTGAACACTGGAAATGAATGATCTGCTCTTTATCATGTTCACCTTAGGTTGGCTAAACAAGCTGAAGTTGGGCATGAGTGTCTAGTAGTCTTGTCTTCCTGCACCTCATGGTCATCTCTAGGCCACTTGTGTTTTCAGGCTCCTATTGTTGCACCAGCTAATCAGTGAATTGGTCTTCCAGTAGAGAGTCAGTTTTTGCAGCCTGTACTTAATTTAGAGCTGCTGTGTTTATGGTCCTAGAACTCAAGGATTAATGTAAAGCTAGTTCAGGTATGGCAGTGTGAATGCAATGAACTGTGCTGTGTCTTTACTTTTGCCGCTTTGTATGACTATGATCAGTTAAATGTAAAACAAAGATGAACACTAAAGTGGTTGTTATGCATGTGAAATCGCACTTTGCAGTATTTTCACTTGCATATTCTGTAAAACAATGTAATGGAGTTTGACAGGTGTAAACAGTGCGCTTATAAGTCTGTCATTGACTCCTGAAACATCCTGGTCTTCCTCTGCCAGCCTACAGTTGTAACTAAGTTGTTGTGGAATGTAAAAGAACTCATTCTTCAAGCATATTTCCTTTTCTTTTTAGGAACTGGAGAAATGGCCACTACACAATCTGTCTTCACATTTGCTCTCTGCATTTTAATGATAACTGAATTAATACTGGCTACAGAGAGCTATTATGATATCTTAGGAGTTCCAAAAAATGCATCTGACCGCCAGATTAAGAAGGCATTTCACAAGCTGGCTATGAAATACCACCCAGACAAAAATAAGAGTCCTGGAGCAGAAGCAAAATTTAGAGAAATTGCTGAAGGTAATATACATTATCTTTTGTCTTAATAATTTGGTACATGTCTTATATCTATAACCTAAGTGCATTTTGTTTTTACTGAATAAGAAGTATAAAGGTTTTTTTCTGAATTCCACTTAAGTGCTGTCAAATACCCAGTATCAGAATCTGAGTTGTTTCTGTATTCTTGCACATAGGAAGGCCTTTTACACAATTCATGCATTTCTGCTTATTAGGCTTTTGGCATATTCCTCTTCTCACAAAAAATACTTGGTAGTGGGACAGCTTTAGCTCTAGGAGGTTAATTGTTAGGTTTTGATCTGTTTCATAAGATCCAGCTCAGGATTACTACCAGGGCTTCAAGAAGATTACTACCAACGACAACCTTGCAATAACTATAAGAAAACACACAGCAGGGTGCTTCAGTGGTTCATGGTGGGAATACAATAGGCGACAGGTGCAAGAGGTTCAAGTGGTTATAAGGAAAAACTTCTTCACCTTGTGGATAATAGTTGGATTTGATGATTGTGGAGATCTTTTCCAGTCTTAACAATTCTGTGATTCTGTTCTACAGGCCAGTGTTAGAACAGATTGCCTAGAGAGGTTGTGCAGTCTCCAACACTGGACACGTTTCAGGAATGACTGGGTAAAGCTCTGACTAACCTAGTCTGATCTCGTAACTGACCCTACTTTGAGCAGGAGGTTAGAGTAGAGACTGGGGTCATGTCTAACTTGAACTATCCTGTGATCCTACAAATATACCACTTACAGGTATTGTGTGATAAAATAAAATGGTGCAAGTGGATAATTAGGAACAGAAAGACTTGCTGAAAAATAAGGTATACGCACTTGTATTCCCTGTAGACTTGGGTATAACATCCATCTATCTGTGTAGTTCTCCTAACTAAGCTAAATGGGATTTCTGGCTTTCACCTTCTTGTCTGCAGAAGAGTTATTTTGAAAGAAAAGTAGTCAGTAATATAATGAAAGGGAGCAACAGCCTTATTAGACACTTACTGCAATTGTTAGCACCTACTACAGGAGGAAATAGGAACTCTAAATGTTGAATTATATAGAATAATTTCAAGTTTTTGACAGGTAAGAAAACGAATTTTTAAAATATTTCATTATCAGAATGGGTATATTTTGTATCAGAGTTTCTGCATTGGAGTACCAGTAGCTGTAGTTGTAAACCAAAGATTGGAGGGAAATCTAATTTCATTTTGGGTATACCCAGTTACCAAACTGAGGTTTATTGCTGAACTTCTGAAAAATTGAGAATTGGCACATGGTGAAATTAATTTGCTTTATCTCCTCGATGTTTATGTTGTTGCTTGGTTGTAAGGTGTGTAGGTAGAACTTGCTGGCAATTAGCTTTGCAGATGTTGTCCTGTGTTTCTGTGATAGGACTGCAGCAGATCCCTTGTCTTGTTAGGTAGAGCTGAGAACTCTTCCTTCAGGCTTTCTGATCACCACATCTCATTGTTATTTTCTTTCAAATCTAAATACTAATATTTATTGGTAGTTAAACTGTGTTGAATTATGTATAACTTGTTATCATAATATAGCTGTGTTTGTTTATTATTTTAAGTAACTATTTTGAAGCAGTTTATTTTGATTCGGAGAAAGGTTGAGCTTGATTTTGATTGAGCTTGATTTGACTTTTAAATTGAATGAAAGTCTTTGTTTGAAATCTGTTCGGTTCAGGAAGAGTGGGAGAGAAAGCTGCTCTTCTTTGTATTTGTGTAAGGTTTTATTTTTTTCTGTTTTTTTTTTTAAGGAAATGAACTGTAACACTTTTTTCTTTTTTAACATAAATAGCATATGAAACATTGTCAGATGAGAATAAACGAAGAGAATATGATCAGCTTGGCCGTCACGGAGGAAAAGGAAGTAATGGAAGCCCATTCCATCAGTCGTTTAATTTTGACTTTGACGACCTGTTCAAAGACTTTGATCTATTTAGTCAAAACTCGCGGTCAAAAAAGCACTTTGAAAATCACTTCCGAAGTCATCGGGAGGCTCATAATCGGCAAAGACGTTCTTTCCAAGAATTTTCTTTTGGAGGTGGACTGTTTGATGATGTGTTTGAAAATATGGAAAAGATGTTTTCATTCAGTGACTTTGAAAATGCCCACAGACACGCTGTGCGAACTGATGCCAGGTTCCATGGATCCAGCAAACACTGCAGGACTGTCACTCAGAGACGAGGAAACATGGTTACCACATACACTGACTGTTCTGGACAATAATGTTTCATTTCTGCTAAACTTTTCTTCTTTTTTCAACATCTTCATAATCTTTCTTGGTTTTGTGCTAACATGGACAAATTCTCTGAACTGTATTTTCTAAAAAACACTTAAACTACTATAAGGAAGTTGTAGATGAAACTAATCTTCAGAATAGAAACAACATCCTGTTGGGAAGTAAATGTGTCAACAACTACTTAGAATGTGATAGAAATAATCTCATGTGACAGAAAAAATTATATATATTTTAATTTAGTAAACACTTTCCCTAAATTTGAGTGCAAGATATATATTTTTCATTTCAGAAATGTAATATAATTTTTTTCATAAAAGCCAGTTCAGGACTGATGGAATTACTGGTGTATGGATTGAAGCAGAGGAGATACTTTAGTTTTGATGTGCTGCTTTTTTTTTTTAGTCATGTCTTTCCAAGTTTGCACTTGCAGTTTTTACCTGATACAGATTTACTGTGCAAATTACATAATTTACACAAAATAGCAGCGGAAATACGACTTCCCTGGGTCTTTGTTACTCTCTCTAGCATTGCAAAAGTATTAGTAAAACACTTGCTTTTTGTAGTTGGAAAATAGTGAGGGAATATGTTAAGACTGTGAGTGATGTAGCAATTGGTTTGCTGAATTGGCCTGAAATGACCTTAGGATTTAAGTAACCCTTGACATATTTAGGGGATGTAGGGATATTCATGTATGTAAGTTGGTGTGCACACAAAGTTTTTGTTTTGGTTTTTTTTTCCCCCTCCTTCCACAATACAGCTATCTCTCTAACAAGATTTGGAAGGGCACACTCAATCGTTTTGTGCTTACTATATTACCACATGTGCACTCACTTATAACTCACTTGATTGAACTAAAATGTCCCCCTGAGATCTTAGGAACCTCAATAAGATAAGCTTGTCTACAGATTTGTGGTGTTCCTGAAAGAGTCTAAGTAAAAGCTACAATGTTTAAATTGACAGATTTATTACCTGTCAGCAGGAATTTTTCAGCGTTGTGATTTGAAAGGTAAATTCTTAGCCTTGCCACAGAGTAAAACTGAAAGTTACAATCCTTGTATTCATCCGATGCCTTGTGGGGCTGGAAACTGCTAATAAGGACAGTACTAATGGGTATGGATTTTGGCACCACGGAAACCCACAACCAATGTAAACTGTTAAAAACTAAAAGGGAAGAAAATACCACCAGAAAATGCTGCACAACAAAACCCCCAAATACTTTAGGTGATGTTAGTCAAAAAGTTCTGGTGTAACTACTAGTCATACAGGTTCACTATGTTAAATTCGCTGTCCCTTTAGAGCTGGGAGGTAAGAATTTACCTTTCAGGTTGATTGCATGTGCAAAGTAAGGATTTTGACTAGCAGTATTCTAAATAGGCTTTGAGTTCTTAAAATCTTTATTAAGAGATTTAACCCTTTGCTTCTCAGATGGATATTGAAAGCTGCCTATTTGCTAAGGAACTTTAGCCTTCCCCTCAAGTGTACGTATTATTGCTTGCCTAATCCTTGGAATGGATTGTTGCATTTTATTACGTGCTTTTCCTTTTTCATGTTCTTTATTTATTAATAGACTAATACCTCATATATGGTCTTTATTAAAAGCCAGTAATTTGTGCAACATTATCGGAATGTGCAATATTCTTGTAGTAGGAATAGTGCTGGATTGAGTGTGGTTTTTTTCACCCTTTTCCTGTGTAAGTAAAGATTTTTCTTTCTTCTGTATAATTAATATATGATTCAAGCAAAAGTTGTACTTCGTGTAGATTTCTGCATTTATTTTCTTTAACATACTCCATTAGTCCTGTGCATGAATCAAACTATCTGCCCAATTCATATCATTTGGGCATCCAAGTGAACAAATTATTAACTTAAAGTTACGAATTGCTTTCTCTCACAAAGATTAAGTATTAAACATGAGAGTATTTGTGAATGTCCTTTGGTGGGAGGCAACTCCAGAAGTGGGATTTAAAGGTAGAATATTAATGCCTTTCTTAGTCTAGTGAATATTTTCTTAATTTAAAAAAAAAAAAAAATTGGAAATAGTAGAATGAGCAATTCACTTGGGTCCCTTCCCGAACTCTGAATTAGAGGGAATGAAAGCTAAAATGAACACTGTAAATTGTAGGAAACACATTTCACCCCAAAAACTCAAGTAATTTAAGTGACTATATAAGTTCACAATCTTTCGAGCTAAACTTTTGTGGAAAAAAGGGTCCTGGCTGCTTCTAGACTAATTTCTTCTCTTTAAGAATGCTCCAAACAGTGCAAAGTGTACTTCTTGATCTCTTTAAAGTGTAAGTATGAAACTGATAAGAAAACCAATAGTGTTGCTATTTTTTTAGCTGATACGCCTTAAAAAAACTTTTGCCTAGTCTATTTTAACTTGATTTCGTATTATTTCTCTTAATTACTTGTCATGGGAAAAACAACAAAGGCTTTCCGTTATTTCTGTGGCTTCTCCAAGTCACCTTTCTGACTGTTTTTGTTGTTGATCCACGGTCAAATCCAAAGGAAAGCTTGTCATGAGTATTGCAGAAATCAGCGTATGGCTGTCCCTGTGGTTTTCTATGATGCATTTGCTTTGAATAGTTTAGCTGGGGAAACTCGGGCAGGCTTTCCTCAGCTGAGAGTCTTCACTTTCATGGCCCTCAGAACACAAGCTTGCGAAACATGTTGTGCTTCTCACTTATTCGGAGCTCTTGCACATTCTTTCCCTATTTATAGTGTTTGCTGCATGGCAGGCTCCAGCGGAAGTCCTGGTATAACCTTATGACACCCCTGACTTCAGAGTTGCTTAAGTGCCATCTTTGATCTCTCTTTGAATCTTATGAAAATATCCAACAAAACCAGTTTTTCTCAGATAAGGGTGAAAAAATCGTGAACAATTTTTTGGAGGGAATTTATGTATATGTAACTCAAAATGATTTTAGTTTTTAAAACTACCAAAAAAGTGTTTTTTCATGTTTGCGTTCTTCCCATTATACTTTTGAAACACAGTATCTAGTGGAGATAAAAGTACTGTAAAGTTAATTAAGAGTGCCATTACATTAAACGTGAAAATTAATGGTGTGATGTGTTTTGATGTGTCTTTTTTTTTTCTTTTTTTTTTCCCCCCCAAGATATAGATGGGAAACCAGATCGAAGTTGTTTATGTGGTGCTTGTGTTTTATGGAACGTTTTAACCACTTCATTTTCCCTGAATGAGATGATGGGGTTGGCAGAGAGAAGAGAGTGGGGCTGAAAAAAATTTAGTCAATTTCATCTGATTTGTATTTTTTGGAGATGTTGGGAATGGCTTGGAGTTAAGATATTAAGCCTTTAAACAAAGCAGGCAAAAAAGCCTATGCAAAAGGGGTTTTTTTCTGAGAAGCAGGAGGTATAACAGCTGAAGGCTTCTGCCTGGAGCCGATGGGTCACTGCCTGTGCTCTGCCCTGCTGAGATGCAGGATTGGCCAGCACTAGAGGCTTGGAGTGCCACAGGGAGTCGCAGGTTCTGAAGCCAAGGTCAGGTGGTGCGCTGGTTCACAAGACTGCTTGAAAGTTCTTGTTTTCTGGGTCTGATCTTTAAAAGGTGGAGAGTAGGAAAATTTTGGGATTTGTTTTGTCTCATCTGGCCATTTATGATTAGAATCATCTTGGAACTGAAGGAAACTGTCATCTTAATGCAAACCTAGATTTTGAGGACTAAACGTGTTGGTAGCAATGTAAGATCCGCATTATATTTTTATGGTGAGGGGTCTGGGGGTTTTAAAAAAATATTTGTAAATTGGAAACTCATTAGAATTGTCTGTTGGACTGAAAGCCTCTTGTAGTGTTTATTGGCTGTGCCATGCATGGGCTACTTTCAGAATAAAATGCTGTTCAGAGGATTGTTTGGCTCTGGCAGCTGTTGTGATTGAGCCTGACTGGTCTGCCCTCGGATAGGGAGTGTTACACACAGCCCTGCTGCTGGCTTCTGTCCTGTGGGCACCTGTTCCTTCAGGAGTTGGCAGAGACCAGCTCTGTAGAGGCCACTCAGCAGTTGTGATATCCATTGACTGTAAGTCACTCGTGGTATAAGTTTGAATCAATTTGAGGTTATGGCTATGCTTCATCCTTGATTCCAGCTTCTTGTTTTGAAAAACTTTTCAAAACAACAAACTTTCTCATAATCAAACAAAAAATAGACACAATAAAAGAAAAAAATACCAAAGCCCAGCAAAACTACTTTGAAGTGATATACTCCAATGCTTCATTTGGGGCATGTTACCTATTATCCAGTGGCGTATAATTCAACAGCACCTATTTTATGAACTACCGTGGCACTGAAATGAACATTACTGCTTGTATTGTTCCTGTTGAGGTTGCAGTCACACCAAAAGGTGTTGTGGAGCAAAAACACAGGATAGCTGCAGGATTCTGCCAAGGCTCTGGGACACTAGCTGGAGATGGTAGACCATCTTGTCCAAGCAGCTCTTCTGGGATAGTCCACCAAGGAATGAATGTGACCCTGGTATTAATACATCTTTTTTGTGTGTTTGCACAAAGAGAGAGGCGGTTGTGCTGGGGGTTGTGTTGCTGGTTTGTTGAGAATCTGAGTTGTGTGTTTTTCTAGGCTGGCAAAAACTGGTGCTCCTCTCAAAGGTATCCGTGAAGGGAGAGAGGTGTCTGACGCACCTTTGCTCAGCATGACACCTGATCTCCAGCCGTGGGCAACTGGGAATGGGTGCTGACAATTGGCTCAGTGGTGCTGGTGCAGTGGAACTACTGACCACTGTTGATCAGTGGTGTTGGTGTCTGGCTCTGTCAGTAGTTTCAATCATGAACCTGTCTTAGGTGGGGCTGTAACATCTCATATGTTAAGCTGAAGAATTCTGGCCAGCGTGCATATGGTAGCCAGAAGCACAAGCAAAGACTGTTATTGATACTCCAGATAGTTATGCCAGATTTAGAGGGAACAGAAGTACAGAATATTGAGTAATACACATCAAGGGACCCTGAAGCTATACCTGTGTTGCTGTCTTATGAAGATTTTCCAACTCCACATTGAATGCTTTTGTTAAGCACCACTTTTTACTAAAATTTTATCTGGATATGAGAAAGAAAATGGAGTTTTAGTGGTTACTTGTTGGATGTTAATGCTGTAATCTGCTCATCTCCCACTGATGTGGAAGTGAATGTGAATTAGGAAAGATGAAGTGAGCTGTCTGGAGGTTGCAATAGAGTTTAACCCATTTTACTTTAGGACTTGGAACTTGCAAGATTTTTAGCCTTCAATATGCAGGATTTTAAGTAGTGACATAATGACAAGTTGTGTGTTATACCCACATGGCAGTAGTAACATACCTGTCTCCTTCTGTGCAACAATAGGTGCTTTAGTGAACTCAAACTATAAAGTGGAGCTGAAGTGCCTGTGCTGTGGCAGAGCTTGCCATACTCCACCTGGCTGAAACAGGGGAATCCATTGCAGCACTGTGATCATTAACTGTGATCAGTGCTGCTGAGCATGCAGAACTCCAGCTGAGGAAGAAGGTTTCTGCGGTCTCTGCCCACATTGCTTAACGAATCCCAACAATGAATTTGATTCAGTCGTTCTGCTTTAACATGTAAATTTTTGCATTGAAAGCTGTTTTAAAATAATATGGATCTTCAGCCTGTCAGCAGGCAGCCAATGCCTGCTTGGGTGGCTGGTTCTGCCACCTCTTGGTACCTCAAACTTGGAGACAGGTGGGGAGGCATGACAGAGGAAGGGCTCAGACTGTTGCTGAGAGCAGAGTGCAGATGTTACCACTTGTGTACAAATAAATCATTACCTGTGCAGATGGAGCATAAATATAGCTTGCTTCTGCTGGGAGCTGAATGCAGAGCTTGTGGCTTGTTGGTAGAAATGTTATTACTATCGACAACACGTATTGTCTTCACCTCTTCTTACACCCTCCTCCCCTCTGTTTTTTTTCTGCTTTTGATGGCTGATGACTCTGCTCCAGTTGCTGTAGTTTCCTTATTTGTCAGTGGCTATAGTAGTTCTGTTTCTACTTGCTTTTCAAGTTCCTGTCAATTGACTTCAGTCTATACATACAAAACCTATTTTGCAAATCCAATTTAAATGAGTTTAGAGGTTTTTTAATAGCGCAAAGCATTTAAATGAAACCTAATTCCTCCTGTCTTTCCCCATATCCTGTTGAGTTAGCTACATATACAGCATGAGGTTTTGTACTGGATTTCTGCTTTTATTCTGTCTGTGGGAGGACAAATGATACCTAATTGGGCATAAAGTAAGACAGGTGCTGACAGATGATATCTTTTATAAAATCTGCTGATATAAATTTAACCTACACATTTTTGGAAAAAAATATCCCTGGCAGAATAAGTTGGTCTAATTGGCACTTTAAGTTATGACCTTGAAGCTTAAAGATGAAACAAACCTGAAACCCCACCCACCCAAATGCAAACCCCTTGCCTTGGTGAGTGTGAAGGTTAACCTGAGCAGGGTGACTATTTTACAAAGTTTCTTCTGTGTTGAGGGAAACAGGCTTTTTAACAAACGATAAATAAATATCTGTAGGAGATAATGGAAGGAGGTGGCTGGAGCACTTATACCTCCACAGGTAGATTTATGCTTGCTAAAATGAAAAGATTTATTTCAACTTAAGGGCACCTAATCAACACAGGGTACTCTATGAAATTATCCCCTTGTCAACCGAGTATTATTTACACTTTCTAAGTACTGTTTTGCATCTGCCCAGATTCAAAGTATTTGCATCAGCTTAGGTATCCTTCACTGGCTATGAGAATGCAAGGAGTTATCATGAGTTATTGCTGCTTAGACCCACAGTAACTTATTGCGTGCTCGTAATTCAGTCACACATTTGAACCCTGACCTGAGTTACGCACGGTTACATAAATAATCTGAGACAGAGCCATGAGGAGAGGCCAGATTTCTTGACTCCTGACATTGTACTCTCATCATGAAGCTGTTCTGGCTCTATTCAGTCAGGTACTGCCTCCTGAACCAGTGTCAAATTAACAGACTGCTTCAGGTAATGTTTTTGGCTGTGTTACAAACATGTCCTGTGTACAAGGTGCTTCTATTGAAATTTTTTTCTTTTCTTGTGATGAAGGTGGATCAGGAACTACCCCTGTTTTATGTTGAAAATAATGTGCGTTTTTTATGTGTGGATCATTAATGAAGAAGACATAGGTAGTTATTTTCATATCTGTGGATTTACAGTAATTTAATTGGTCTGTGTACTAAAAAGAATGTGGATGGAATAAGTTGCAAGGTCAAAAATACTATGTTTGAAAACGGTGGATTGTGGCATAAAGAATGGGTCAGCATGGAGAATGGGCAATTGGTCATGGAGCATCACAGCTGCCCAATAAGTGGTCTTGGTCTTCCAAGGAGAGTGCATTTGAAAGAGGGGATATGACTGCATTATTGCATTTATGTGCTGCAGGAATCCTGTGGATATACATTATTTATGCCTGTATGTAGCATTACCAGTAGGTGGCTGACTGTCACTTCACACTGACTTAAGTACTGTAAAATAACAGCTGTCACACCTCATGAGACCCACAGTCTATTCCAACAATATCATAAATCTGTTTACTTGCTGTCCATGAAGCCTAAGAACCATAGAAATGGTACATGGCACAGCAGTACTCCCCTATGAAATAAGCAAAAAGCCATCTTTAGTGCATTTTTTTAAAGCCATGCAATTCTTTTCAAGGCAAACAAAAACACAAATTAGGCTCAGAAAATACATTAGTCACTTAACACAGTCTAGAAATACAGGCTTGTTTCTGTTGTATGCACCTAAAAGTTTTACGCTGTTTCAAGTCGATAGGTACATGTGAGGTGATTCTGACCAGAAAATTGTCAATTTTTTGCTTGTTTTGTTTATTTTTAAAGAATAATTTTTATGACAAGCTGATCTTTCTGTAGAGACTGTTTCTTCTTCCTGAAACTGTTATAAAGAGCTGCTATAAGAGGAGAAGAAAGTCACCTCTAAAAATTTGTTGGATTAAAAATGTGAAAGAACAGCTGTAAGGGTGATCTCGTCACCATTATTTATTGTATAAGTAAATTAGCAGTATCAGTGAATATTGTTACTTCCAGTGAGGTTTGGTTGATTAAACAAGGAAGTGGCAAGTGGAGATTGAAGTAGATCAATGTAAAGTGATGTTCATGGGGTAAAATGAAAATTAATGAGTCTAGATTTGATGATCACTGTTAGCAAGACCTTGGAGTTGTATGGCACAGGTCCAGGAAAACATCAGCTCTGTGTCTAGGAGAAATGAGCAAAGTGAATCAGATTTTAGGAAGGAGTAAATAATAACAAAGAGAACATAGTTATGCCACCATATCAATCCATGGTTTACCTAACTGTTGACTCAGGCCAATTCTGATCTCCAGATCTTCAAGACATAATGTTAAAACTGGAAGGCATTTGAAAAATGGCCTCATTTTTTTCAATAATTAGATGGAAGAGTTTACATATGAGGTTTGACTGAGCAGATTATTTTTCTTCAGCCTTGAGAAGTGGCTGTGGGGTAATGCATAGACCTCGTTGGTGGTAATGAGGTCATGGATAGGGATTGACTGTTCATAGTCTTTTGGCTACAAGGACCAGTCTGTTCCAGGAAAATAAAGTAAGCAGTTCTTCATACAAGAGATAGTAGACTTACAGAATTTGCAAAAAAGAGGGTGATGACAAGATTATGAGAGAGGTTCAAGTTGAAGCTGGGCAAATCTTGGAAGAGTTTTCTATTGGGGTTTAATAAACATACAAATCTCTTCAAGCTCAGGCGTTTACTGAGGAGAAAATATTTGGAGCTAAGGGGAGTAGAAGGGAACACCAGCAAATGTGCTTACTCTGTGCTAACCTTCCGAGAGGTTTACTAATGGAACAGTTGAAGAAGGAGTATTAGACTTGAAGGACCTTTGGTTTGAGCTAGGGCAGCCATTCCGATGTTTTAAGACTCTTAAAATTCCATACTATATTTAAATTTACTAATCATTTTGTTGAGTTTTTTGCACACACCTTCCAGCTTGGTAGCAAGCCTCCTTCTAGCAAGTGTAATTTTACAAATGCATTCATGCTCAGCTTGATGTGATGTCCTCTGGCAGGTACAGCTGTCTGTCTTCTGTCACTCTTAATTCTCTTTTAGTACTGTGGTTTTTCAAAACAAATTCTGACTACACACTTAAGAGTTATTCATTAATGTTATTTAGTAGAAGAAAGAACTTTGGTCTTGTTCACTTTTTCATGCATATTGGTAATTTCTTATGACCTAAGATACTGTGCCTGGTCTTGTGAGAGCTAGATTGTAAAATAAGTGCATAGCTGCAAGTTGCAAAATCTGAATTCTACAGATTATAATTAAAGAGAAAAATTAAGGAATTAGATCAGCTTAAAAGATAGGCAAATATATTTAAATGAACAGTGGAAGAACTTGAGTTCTATTTTCATTACTCATCATGGTTTTTTGCAGAATGCTAGAAACATGTATCCTCAGGAGTATGGGAAATACGGACCACACACCTACAGACACAGAGTGCCTTGTGCTGCTGCGTGCTGGCTGTCAGCCCTCCCAGGCACCGTGCACCACTGTGCTCCAAGTCACTGTCTCTGATGCAGAACTGTAAGCACAGATACAGCCACGCACAGCTGTGAGATACAGGAGTGCTGTCAGATCAAAGGGTGTCCTGTCCCCCAGCCATCTGGAATTAGTGATTGTTTTGAAAGAGCAGCAGAGCAATGCTGAACTGAGTTCCCAGAGACACAGATATGTCCTGGTCTGAAAATGCTGGAACAGGGATGGAGAAATCCCAGCTCTCAGCACAATAATGCCCTGACAGCAAGGATTTCTGATAACACATTGCTTTTACCCTCAAGTTTCATTTATTTATCACAAACTGCAACTGTAAGAAGTTCATCCTCCAGGCATAGGAGCAAAGTCAATGTTTACCAACCCTGTAGCTAATGATACTCTGGAAAGGTTCAGAATATTTTTGATTAGCACAGAACAAGCACAGTGACTACAGTAGCCCCCTAGAAGTCAGGCAGCAAGCTTTGCTTTAGGTATGCAGTCAGCTCCAGTGGGGGATTCTTTGGAAGTTCATTCAGGCTTGCTATTGCTTGCTCTTTACTACCTGTTTACAAGACTCTACCTCAAAATTGTCATCTGCACTAGAGGAGGAAAAAATCCTTCTGGAGGGGTTCTCTAGCAGGGGTTAGGAAGCTTTCTGCATCCCTGGAGTGACAGCACAGCACCCTGTGCTGGGGGTAAGCAGTTAAAAGCTTCAACTCCACTTAACCATGAACCTGGAGTTATTTACAGGGATGGGTAAGAGAGATATCTGAGAAACAAAATTAGGCAAGGATCGAGTGATTGGGGTCACTGCCAATTTTCTTGTTACTCAGAACAAGACTGGCATGATTTAAGCAAAGCCCTTCACTGTAAGTAACAGTGGGAGTCCGGAAACCATTCAATCAGAATGAAGAAATGGGTAATGGCTGTCTTGCCTTGTTTTAGTTAAACAAATAGAGGAAGCTTTCCATAAAAATCCTTCTATCACCTCAGTTTTCTTTCCTTGGACAAAGGGTGCGTGAATAATTCCATGGACTAGAGGATTTAAATAAAATGAGTGACTTATATGAGAGTTTGGGCAGTTCAGGGCCTTATCCCTTGGGCGTTGTAAATTGGCCGGAGTTACTTCCAAGTAATGTATGGTGGAGAACTCAGGTCATTGCAGGCTGATGGGACCAGGGGATTTGTGAGTCACAGGGTACAAGGTTGGCAACTGATAAATCAGGTGAATATCATAAACAGCCTCTGTCTCATCAACAAGTGTTCAGCCTTTAGGAACAATCCAGTTGTCTAGAAATGCAGGTAGGTGATAACAAATACCTCTTAAAGCAAGTTTTGGGGAGAATGCATCTGTTAAAGGAGGTGAAAAATGAAGGTGAGTGTGAAAAATGAAATGTGATGAGAGGGGCTAGAGCCTGCTTCACAGCCCACTGAATACACGTTGTTCAGTAAGTAGTCTGAGTTCTACCTGCACTTGCTGATAGCTCTCGTTAAGAGTTAAACCACCTCCTTGGCATCATACTTTAATCCTTGAATGGCAAGGATAATAACTTTGTATGATTGTTTTGCAATATGCATACTTTTTAGGCAATACAGTTCATGTGGGATTCAGCTAAACAACAGGAGGGGGCAGGAGCCCCTGTGCAGAGGCAGGTTGGCTGCAATCGCACTGTTGGCAGTCTTGCAGAACTGCCCTAAGCAGAGGAGACAACACTCAGGTGCTCTTATCTGACTGTTTAAGGAATACAGATGTCCTTCAATGTCTTCTTCAAAGGACCAGCAGAACCATCCAAGTCCAGCCTAAATGCTTTCCTTGACAAGGTAGCCTGAGGATGGGTGCTGGTATATATGAATGTACTATTGAGCAGGAAGAGATATAGAAAAGTCCCAGGGACTTGGAGAACATTTTTTCAAAAGGTCATATCTTTCCAAAGAACTGCATTATCTATTTTAAAGAAATCCACATGAAATAAAATGGGAGATTGTTGAACTCTTAGTTTTATAATAAACTGATGATATTCCTGAGTGAGGTAGATATCCTTCTGTAAAAATTAATATCTTTCATTAGCACTTAAATAATGAAAGGGGAATTATCCTCAGTACTTCCAGATTTGCACTTTGACCTAATGAGAAATTAAAAGTAGATTTTCACCGTATTTTCATACATAACTTGGTGTGCTAATAGTTCCTTACCAGTCCTGTTCAGTTTAGAAGGACTATCTGAATGAATGCTGTTATCTAGGAACTGATCCAAAACAAGGAGGTGGTCCAAACACTCCTGAACTTTCTGGCAAGACATGTTTCAAAACTTTCTGGAATCAGTGGTTTACCTGGCAGCTGAAGGGAATAATAAATGAACTTTCAGCAGTGGCTCCAAATATCTCAGGCACATCTTTACTGACAGCTCTTTTTATCGACTTCAGAGCTATCATACCTTCAAAAGAAAATGGGCCATACATGGGTTTAAAATGCTGAAAGGCAACATTGAAAAAATTGATTTCTTCCCAATCCCGTACTGCAGTTTCATAGACAAACAGCACATACAGTGAACCTGCACAGGCTTCAATAGTGTCCTCAGAATACAAAGAACCACAGTCTGTGCCAGCTCTGCCTTGAGGGTAGTCCAAGGAGATGGGTTAGAAATGGATTTGCACAGTTTTTCGGCTCCAGGTTTCTGGAGATCAGCCAAGCCTTGGCATACTTGAAAGGAATTAGGGAAAACAAAACAAAACAAAGATCAGGTCAATGTAATATTGCTGAGAGCTTGGCACAGGCCATTTATTGTCTGAATTAACCTTTCACACTATTTTTGATAAAGTTGGTGTTGTGCTGCTGAGACAACAACACTTTTTCTCTTCTTTGTGAGGAGAATCTGAGACTGAATGTTTCCTGAGGCCAGGCCAAAAACAAAGAGAAAGGAAAACAAGAATGTGTTCCTGGAGGCCAAGGTAAGAGTCAAGCTGGGGCATCCTGTCTTTGAAAGACTTAAAGCACAAGCTGCTACAGTGAGGAATAAACCTGGCATTCCTTTGGGTGCTGCTAGCCAACTCTGCCTGCATTTTGTTCTTTTCTGTCTGTGGCAGCTAAAATCAAGGTGGCATAAGAAAGGCAAAGAACCAGGAGCTTAACTAATTACCGAGTCTGTGCTGGCAAAGCCACATTAATTCTTCCATTAGTATCTACCACCTCTTTAATGGCGTTCTCCTGCTGCCACACATGAAAAATGTGAACTACCAGAAGCCTTTTGTTACATTAGTGAAGATGAGGCTATTGATGTGGCTGTATTAAGCTGGAGGAGGAAGGAGCAAGGCAGGTGGGTGAGGCTCTGCATTCTTGTCTCAGGAAACATTTATAATGGCAGAATAATATCAGTTTTCAAAGACAAAGCTGAAATCTGAAGGATAAGAACTAAAATCCACAGCATTTGCTGATGAGATTTTTATGACAAAAATACTAAGGTTTTTTTAATATATAAAATGTGCATTTTTATGTATTATATAGTGTCTTTGAATGCAGTTATCAGGTTGCTACCTGGGCAATTTAAAAATCAAGGCATTATGTATTTCATGCTTTGCAAAAAGTCAGAAAAACTGAAGCTCCTGGAAAGCAGCATTTTAACATTTCACCACTGGATGGAGACAGCACTCCAACTCTTGTGAGTAATTACTACTGGGGCTGTAAGGAAATGCCTTGCGATTAAGAGATTGAATAATTAGTCGACTGCAACTACAAACAGTGGAGCATCAGCTAGATTTATGGCAGAAAATGTACTCCAGGCACATCCCCTAAATTTGAGTTTGACCTATTTTTGTGGTGAGAAAAGACAAGATTTAGCTGAAAAAATTAATTCCACTTCTCCCTCTACATAAAGCATCAATGACACAGACTAGCAAAAAACAGAGGGAGATAAAAGATGCTTTTTAGGATCCTTTCTGTCTTTCCCCAGGTCACAGTATATTTTTCCTGACAGGAGGATCCTTCAGCTTTGTGGGTCTGGTCTTAAAGGGCTTAGTGCTGCAGAGCAGCTGGGGTTTCTCCAGCAATGGTTGCAGTGGAGAGCCTTCCCTTACTTGAAAGTAGCAGAGGAGGTCACTGGATAAGAAGATGCAACAAAAGGAATTCCCACCTCCTTGAAGGCTGGTAGGAAAATTTTCAGAGTTCACTGCAGTTCAGGGGTGATAGAATAGATGGGGTCAGCCTGCCCTATCAGGGTTAGTTTCTCTCATCAAGTATGTTAAGGCATTGTCTCACATTTTCTTCCTACTTTGAGTACGTTTGTATGCGCATGCAGGCTCATGTGCATGAGAGAGGGAAGGAGGAAAGCCCTGGGATGGATTTTAGCCCAGTCACTTATTTAATCATACTGGGCTTCTCTGTTGTTAGCAATAATCTTTGGATTATTTTTATGATTTAAAGACAAATAAATGAATTCAAAGGTAATTAAATTCTCAAAATTTTGTGAAATTAGCCAGCCAGATAGGTTGGAGACTCTTGAAGTACCCTGACTACCCACAGTCAACTCATATAGTAAAGAGTCCACTCTAGAGAGAGCTCTTATAAGTGCCCCTTCCCTAGGAGAAGCTTTAATCAGAGCTTGCAATCAACCACAAGATAAGAATAACCACAGGCAACCAGACTTCATCAGTTCAATAAGCACTAGAACTTTTCCTTAAAAGCAACAGAAAAGCTGACCTATTCCATTACCATTTCTCCTCAGCCTCTGGGTCACTGAGTCTGTACAGAGTTTAAAAGCTGAGAATTTTCACAAATAAAAGCAGCGCCACAGCAAATAACATCCACTGAGACTGATTTTTCATGTGTCTGCTTGTTATATTCAGGCAATGTTTTTTTCCAGACAGCTGTGATATTGCATAGTGATTAGTGGGGTGAAGCTCTAGAGCAAAGGGGCATGGAGAAGGGAGGATGAACATAAAAGGCTGTGACAGGTGCTAATGTATGCACTGTCACTTTTGTTCCCCAAATACAATATCTGTTGGATCAATTATATACTGATTTACATGAAAATGTCTTAATTTTTTCTGAAACCAAGATTTCAAGTGTAATTCCTTTGCCCACAGCCAAGTCTCATGCAAACCTTCAAGAACAGATTCTTAAAGGCATTTAGGTGTCCTATTCCTGGGTGGACTTCTCCGCCAACTTCACCATCCAGGATGTCTAGGGGGACGTCTGGTGCTGAGACAAGAAACCTGATCAGTATGATGAGCAGAGTTCTAAACCACTACAGAGAAATGCACAGTGTTTAGGCACGAGGGGGAGGTGACCTTCTGCGGGTTGGATTTGTTTGCAGTGACAGACAGAGGTTTGCAAGCATGTGCCTTGTAATTTATTAATTCCTGTGCTCAGCTATTGGTATGTTCCCACCTCATCTGTTATTTATATGGTATGCTGCTCTTTGCAGAAAGTGGTGAATACAGAAAAGCTTGAGAACTACCTTTCCTTCACTATACTGTGGGAGCCCTGTGACTCGAGGAAGGCTTGGGATAGAGGGAACAGCCCTCGGTTTTCCTGTCCACAGTACTTTTTGCTGTTTTTGAGGAAAATCCTAATGTGGGAGCTGGTCAGGAAGGGGATATGCGGTTATACGGCCAGTGAGTGTGAAATTATGGACTGGGACCTGGGACTTTGGTCAGTGGTAAACTGTTTCAGAGGAGAAGCCCTCTGAGGAAAGAAATCTGTCAAATAACAAACTGCTCTACGTGCTTGATGTGGGAGCAGGAAAACTTACTGGATGGAATTAAGAGGCTAGATTAAGGCATGAGAAACAGAACAAGAGGCAGACCAGGAACACCAGAAGCACATGCTTATAGTGGTGATGAGCTTGGATGTGCTGTAGATATATTAGAAAAATGGTGTGCATGACTGGCAGAGGCAATACCAAAGCCAGGCCTCTAAGCAGTGAAGAGCAGCAAAACTCAGCCCTTTGTGATGGTGAGGCATGACCTGCTAAATAGCTCGGGACCTTGTGGGTGATTATCCATGATCATTAGAATGGATCTGAAAGTTCATCATGTGCTGTGTTCCTAATCCCTCTCACTGCTTCCTTTGTGGTTGATTGATTGATTGATTGGTTGGTTGGTATGTGTGACCTGACTAATCTAAAAGAGCTCTTTCTTTCTCTGCTTCATGCAGCAACTTGCAGTTCCACCCACAGGGTGCCACAGTGTGATCAGATATGCTGGGTTTGCTATGCAGCCTTCTAGATAACCATGGGAATGATATTCTGACATCTCTCTGTGTACTCCATCACACCCCAAGTGCCAAAGGCAGAGCTGAATATGCTCTGAGTTGTCTGCTGTCGGATATCCCTTCATGCCAGGCAAGCACCTCAAACCTTCCCTCTGACAACTGACTTTGCAACTACATAGAGCCAAGTAAGACCTGTGGGTAACTAATCCGTGCACAGAAGAGCATGTACTTGCACACAGGTATGATTTCATTGCTAATAGATCTTTGTGCTGGTACAAGTGCCACAGGAAGGCTTATGGAAGTTTCTCTCCTCATAAGGAAACTTCAGAGGCTGTGTCCATTAGATCATATTAATTTACCATTTCCTCCTCTTTCTCCTGCTGTAGATCTGCAAGTAAATGCTTGAAGAGAAGGAGAAATTTTTTACTAGCATTTCTATCTCACACGGGTTGAGTGGGATTTCAAATCAATATCTGATCCCTTCTCATCTTCCTCTAGCCTGGCCCATTTCCATCAATCATGAAAAGCTTCCCACTCTCAGCAAATGACCACGTGATTAATCACTCAGGTCACAGCCATAAAGAGATCTGCCAGTCCCATAACTTCAAAACCATCTCAACCAGACAGCATGCCAGATTGATTAAGAAGCTTGCTATGGCAAATAGAAAAATCATTGATATTTGGTGCTGGGATAAAAAACCTGACGAACAAACCAACAAATTTGCACACAGAAAGGTTTTCTGAGAGCCTAGAATGCATGCACATTTATGAACAACTAAAATATCCTGTGTTTGCAGGCAGTACTGTAGCATATGAGTGCCAGAGCAGTTTTACCAAATACCTTTTCTGTTCATATCTTCTATGGGACCTAGCTCAGTTCTCTCTGTCATGGAAAGGGAGACAGGAACACCAGGAACACCCAGTAATACTTAATAACTTATTGCTTAAATCATTGCCAAACAATAGGGTAGTTCCCACTGATGACATCCAGGGATTTTATATAATTAAATGCCTTCTGGCTTTCTGTTATACTGGGTCTTTGTTTATTAACTGAATTGCTTCAGCAGTTTTTGCATGATGAATGATGAGAACATAAACCTTGCCATGTCTAGTGTCCTGTGTGGCATGCTAACTGCAGGAAAATGTTCTTGAGAACCTCTATGACCCAGCAATGGTGAATCTGAAAGCCCAAAGGGTAAGCTGTGTGAACATCCCTGTCAATCCAGTTTAATACACAAAGGAGTGAATATGTGGTTTTGTTTTGATTTGAATTGGCAATCTAGTTTTGATTCGAGTTTTAAACAAATCCTGAAGCTTACATAGCAAATTTTGGGTTGGCCTAGAATCTCCAAAGTAATTGTCCCTTGAATTTGCCCTACATACTGGGGAGTCTTGAACTACCAAAGCGTTTTTCCTGAACCTCTTTTTTCTCTGACTTGGAAGATTTGCAAGAAAATATCATTCAATAATTTTGAAATTTTGTGTGAAAAGTTCATCTTAAATAGGTTGATAGCAAATTCTGGAATTTTTTTTGATAAGGAAGCAAGTGGCAATGTTAAAAGCATATAGCCCAAAGTGGGATTTTCTTTTGTTTTCCTCTATGGTGGTCACCAGCCTCCCTTTAAAATAAAGGATTAAAAGTGAAAGTGAAGATAAATCTTGAACTGTGCCTAGAGAACAGCATGTATAAAAAGAACCATGGAGATTATTGCAGTGTTTCAATCTTGCTCAGAGCAAATCCCCATGCTTTTCATGAACCTATTAAATGTTTCATTTAAAGTTAAACATGCCTCTACTCACATATAAAATGTTGAGCCCATAGGGGGTTTTCCATGCTTTATCTGAAACGATGCCACTGCCTTGTGTGATGTAGGCTTTGTGCTCATACCCCGTTTGCTCGCTTTGCTTTACGCTGTTCCGTTTCACTGATCGTCACTGCCTCCCGCTGTTGTGCAGACAATGCAAAACCCCGGCAGCGTGCGGGTCTGTGGGAACAGACCCATCCACAGTGTGGCTGTGGAGTGTCTAGATTTTGATGGTACTTATCCACTAAGAATTACCTCTCTCCAGTGAAGATGGGTGTTCCACAGAATACTGTGGGAAAGGAGTAAGGTGTGCTCAGCACACACAGGAAGCTCTGGGACTGCCACAAGAAGACGTCAGGCTGGGCATGATGCTGACTACCTTAAAGACCTTCTTTGTGTAGGCTTTCTGCTAACAGGAGATAATGACAGCTGTTCCCAGGGTAAACAGTGAAGAGAACTTCAGGACTGCAACAGCTGTGGAATGTTATTTTCTGATTAGTGCTCTTCAATAACCCAGAGAGGTTTGTAGCAGTATTATGGTTTCTACTTGTCACTCAAAGTTATGGCGGTATTGCTGCAAAGGAGGAAAAGTTCCTGGTGTGTTAGCAACTCATATTTCTGGTGCAGGAACAGAAATTAAACCATCAACCCCACCAGTCATTCTGCCTTTGCCCAGGCATGTTTGCATTCAAAGAGTCCCAGGATGATAAAATGAGACATAAAAATCTCCTTTGATGGTCAAGCTCCTGAAGCCCACTCAGAAATGAGTCACTGGTTAAAAACGACCTTTGAGCAATTTTCAACTGCCATTCACAAAGTCAAGCACTCCACTCTGCTCATGTTCCAATTAGCCAAAGCCAGGTAGGTATTCTCAGGGAGCTACATACAGAGCATACAAATACAGGGAAAGCTTCCTGACGTGCCGTACAGAGAACAGAAGTAGAACAGAATAGCACTGTGGGGAATGCTTCTTATCTCATCCTGCTCTCTTTTTCACTCTGTTTTCCATATGTTATAGTGTGAAATTAAATCCTAAATAATGACAGTGAGACTCCATTTAATTGATTTTTCTTTACAGGGCAGTAATTAAGATTCCACATTGTATGTGTTATTGATAATTTTGGAAAACGTAGCTACCTCATTGAGGATTGCAACATAAGTGGTACCAATATATCCCTGTGGTCTCTCTGATTTCAATTTAAAAGGTAAATAAACAAAATCTGCAAAACATTAGCTTTTCCATTGGCAAGATTGTGTTCCTGTTCCATAATGTAGACTCTAAGTCTTTGTAAATGTGTCTGAACAATATACATACATATGTGTGTGTACACATTCTGTCTTGCATATGTAGCAGCTTCCTCTCAGTATTCTTTAATGAGTCAGACACACAGAATGTAATAATCAGGCTTGGAAGAAACAATTACAGTTCCCTTTGCAAGAGGAGGTTACAATCCTCAGTGCAGAATGTGTGTGCTATTAACCTGATGCCTTAGAATATATCAGAATGGTTTCCCATGTGAAAATGCTGACAGGAATATTTGCTTTTATCATTTTTATGCAGGATCTAATAGTGCAGATTGAAAGACCAGTGACTGTGAGTCACCCAGTCTAGAGAGGAAGCCACAGTTCAGCATGGCTTACTTCTTCATACTAATTATGTCAGTTTTATTTTTGCCTTGTCTTACCTCTTTTCCTCTATTCACATCTTTCTATTATATACAGGATAGAGCAAGATCTCTCTTTTAAACTTCTGTAGAGGGCCTAATTCCATGGAGCTGACATTAGAGCTCTTATGTTAAGGTAAACCCATGCCTTTTAACAATTTAACAGTGGGACAAGGTGACACGATCAGCAGCAGAGAAGTGTTGGCTTTAGAGTAAGCCTGGCTCAAGGGGCAGCTCAAGTCATTCAATTGCATATCTCATCCTGAAAGGTGAAATGAGACCTCAAAGGAGGAATTGCCACCCCTACCTGCAGGCCACACAAACAGTTATCACCACAGTTCTCCAACGTGTGTGACATTTGCCATGCAAAATTTTGAGTCTGCCAAAATGGCCTGGTTAGGACAAGGGAGATGGTCACTCCTGCTTTCAGAAGGAAAAGGGAGAGCTGTAGTGGCCTGTGGTATGAGGCAGAGATTGTGCCTTGTGTCTTCCAGGGAAAACGTTCCCAGATGCAGCTCAACAGGGGCTTCTGCTAAAAGCAGAAGGAAGAGCTCAACTTCTCTGAGGTGTCTCAGCTTACAGGGACTTGAGAGAAGCTTACAGAAGCACAGAAGCAAACTGCATGAAGAAGCAAATAAGCAATATTTTGCCTCTGTATTGCTAGTGGAACTAAAGCCCATTTTTTGTTCCTGGTACTGTGGTACTGCATAAAATTATCAATTTCCACTCTAACAGTCAAATGGTTTCTTTGCAAAATGAGTTCCTTCCCAAGTAATTTGTATCCATTATTCATGTATGCATTAATATTTTCCATTAATTTCTTCTAAAAAAATTGTCTGAGAAGCAATACCAGCTATCAAGTAAAATCTTGGAACAATGTTTTTACTAATTTAATATTTACATAGTGAAAATTTTTGAAGGTTTCAAGATTCCCATATAAAAGCCATATTATATGTTGTATCACAAACTTAGCCAAAGGCAAGCTATTATTTTAGGTGCCAGTTACCATGATAGACAGATAGCACACCATGAATAGAGACTACTTTGACAAGGCTAAAAACCACTGTTAAGAACAATGTTTGAAATGATACAGATTGAATCCTACATGAGCCAACTCCTATGCTCCAAGCACTGAAACAAAAATTACACTGATCAAAATCTTATTAATAGGAGTATATAACCTCACTGACATAATTACATCTATAAAATACAGTCTGCAATTAGAAGGGATTGATGCTATGGGCATGCAGTTGTCAGGAAATATAAAATTGTCCTTATTCTGAAGTTATGGCAATTTTTATTGTTAAAGTGTATTGTCTGACTTATAATTGTAAGTCTGTGAAATACACATCAGTAGACAAATGGTACACACTATACTGAACATCATCTGCAGTAAGACAACTGCTCCCTTCTGTATCCTTTCAAAACTAGACTGCAGGGGATGTGGTTGCACATCTGTAGATTTTGATGTGTTTGGCCTTTTTTTTTAGCTATCTGGAACTGTTAAGTGGGGCTCCCAAGCACATTTGCCTAAAAGTAAGAATTGGAAAAGAAGACTCTATTTGACGAAGACCGTGGAACTGGAAATTGCAAATTGCATTCACTGCTGAAGACCTGCACTCTTCCTGGTGTATTAAAAAACCTGAATTCCATCATGATTTACTTTCCACTTTACATCTCACATTACATTTTATTCTGTTTGGTGTCTAAGAACACAAGCTGCCTAATTAAGTGTCACTTTCTATTGAAGTCAGGTTTTGAATTTCCTGCCTTTGAAAGGACACCAAGAATAGTTATTTTCCCACCCTTCCAGGAGACAGCATTTTTGTTCAGCTCTCTACTGGCTGAATAAGTGATCTAACATTAAAAAGAAAAATTGCCATTGGGGAGCATAACTAGAACTTTGAAACATCTTGGGGTTTAGTTTTTCTTTTTTTTTTTTCATGTTGCTTCTCATTTCATTGAGCAACATTTGTGATGCCTCTTTGTAAACATGAAGCACTAATTTGTGGTCCATGTTTGTAATTCTTTTTCAAGTTATGCCTGTCTTTCTTTCTGCCTTCCTTCTCTCCTTCCCTCTTTCCTCCTTCTCTTCTTATTTTTTTCTTTCTTTTAATTTATTTCTCTTTTGTTTTCTTCCCTTTTTTTCCTGCGTATGTGCAGAAATTATAGTAGAACAAGAAGCATCAATACAGCAGAGTTCTAATAAAAATGAACCTGTCTTGGGTCAGGTTAAACTGTTGAAAAATCAGCCTAATATATTCTTTAGCTAAAGAGACAGAGTATGATGGCCTTGGTCTTGAAACTAGTTGTCTAGAGTAAGATTCTGCTAGATTGGGGTTAGATCTGTTATCAGTTAATGGAGGATTTCACAGGGTGATAGAATCACTGAGATTGGAGGAAGGCACCTCTTGGAGATCATCTAGTCCAACAACCTACTCAGTTCAGAGGCAGTTAGGGCAGGTTTCTCAGGGACATACTTTGGTTGGGTTTTGAGTAGATCCAACAAGGGAGGGTCCACCACCTGTCTAGGCACCCTCAAAGTAGAGGGTTTTTTCTATATTTATATGAAATTTCCTCAATTTCCTTTTGTGTCCATTGCCTCTCATCCTGTCACTGGGCACCAGGGTCAAGGTCCCAGGCTCCATCTTCTTTGCTGCCCCCATGAGGTGTTTATATACACGGAGAGGATCTCCCTGAGCCTTCTCCAGGATGAACAGTCCCAGCTCTGTCAGCCTCTCATACTTGTCAGCTGCTGTGAATCCTTTGTCATCTCCTTTGCTAGACTCGCTCCAGTAGCTCCATGTCTGTCTTGCAGTGGGGAGCTCAGAATTGGATGCAACACTCCGAGTGTGTCTCACCAACTCTCAATAAAGGGGGAGGATGACTGCCTTCAAACTGCTGGCAATGCTCCTTCTAATGCAGCCTCAGATGCTGTTGGCTCTCTTCTGCTGCAAGGGTGCAGTGCTGGCTGATGTTCAATTTTGTGCCTGCCAAGACTTCCAAGTCCTTTTCTGTAAAGCTGCTTTTCAGCTGGTTGGTCTCCAGACTGTAATGTTGCCTGGGTTTTTTTCTTCCCAGGTACAGGACTTTGCACTTCTCTTTGTGGAACTTCGTGGGAATCCTGTTTGCTCAAAGGGAGATGTTCAACTTTCACTCTGCTTTCAGATGGTAAAATTGATCATCAAGGAAAAGAACCCTCAAACACTCTCAAATGAAAATGTGTTGTTCCTGACAAAGGAGGATTAAAAAGTAAACAGGGAAATGAAACCCATCTCTTTAGATATAATAGGATTTACCACATGTACTTTCATTCCTACTGTTAAACTTTATTGAAATAAATCCCATTATACTTAATAACTGTACAGATTAGACAGTCTTCTAAAAGTGACTGATCAGTATTAAAAAGCACAATTTGAATACCTTATGTGTCTATGCTGAATCTGAAAATTAAATAAATAATAAGCATTCTTTAAAAGGATTTTTCTGTGATCAGTGTCTCTTGTTGAAAAAAAAACTTATTTTTTTCAGTGTAAAGGAAGTGGAAAAAGAGGTTACTGTCTCTATTATTATTTCCAGACCTAGGAAAGAAGGCTGAATAAATAAGCCCTGTGGAGAATCAACTAAGAAGATTATTTTGCTGTATGAATATCTGGGTTATAATTTGCACAGTGTCTTAAGACAAATAACTAGAAGAGCATTATAACACTGCTAGGTTGAATCACAGGACATCTCTCATAAAATATGTTTGGAATCAGTGTGAAGGATAGGCAAGAAAAACTAGCTTGAATGCATATTTTTTGTGTGATAAGAATAGGCAATGCAGCCTATGCAATCCATTACTACTGACTTGCACCTCTCTTAGTAGCACCCCTAAAACTCCAGTGACTTCAATACCAATTTAGACACCATTTCAGAAATATCAAATCCTTCAGCTTTTTGATTGCCTTTTTCAGCTTAACACAACACTATTTTCTTGCTCATGTCATAAGGCTGTAAATCTTGGGGTTTTTCTGTGTACTGATCCAGCCTCACTGAAGGGGACTGATAGCAGAATCTGTCCTCAGGTATTTTGTACATTTAGTTGCTGTGTTTCATTTGTAACTACTACTTACAGAATTTACCTTGATGTAATACTGGTTTACATTAGGAGAAAAGTGAAAATCTTACCACTAAAATCTACAGAGAAAATGTGCAGAGAGGATGCTTTATTGGGAACCATTGGTTGTCAAAAATTAAACAAAAAGAACAGAATTGGAGTTACATCAGTGTCTTATCCTGCAACATCATCTTTTATTCAGTCACTAGTGGACACTAAAGAGATTGTAGGCTAAAGAACACATTATGTCTTAAGCTGCTTTTGTCTGACTGCTTGGAAATTGAATACCAAGGCAATAGTGACCTAGGAAGAGAACGTGAACAGGTTTAAATTGATTTAGCACTGTGAAAGTCAGTAAGAACTATAAAAACCTGAGAATCAACACTACAAACATCATCCCCTCTCTCTCCCCCCAAGTCTTTCTGTTCAGGAAACTGAATTTAACGCTCTGTGTGATTGTTGTGTTAAGGCAGACATGCAGCCACTCGTTTTGCATAAGCAAAATTCTCTGATTTTTCTGTGTCACTGTTCTGTTCCTTATAATAAGTAATAAAAAGCCTGTTGCGCTGACATATATTTAAAATGTATCATAACTGCCACCTTCAATTTTAAATGTAATTTTTTTGTGAATTTATAGTGTAGTTTTCTCATTCAGGGACATTTGGAGGGCTGAAACAGACCAATGACTACATAGTGTACAATGATACCCAGGCAAGGGCAATGCAAAAATTTAATAAAAATGGAGAGGCTAAAACATTGAAAAACTAAACAGAAGGCTTTATTGATGCATGTGCTGAATACTACATCTCTAGGAAGAGCAGGCATAGAAATCTCAACACATAATTAAAATTATTACCTGATTGGCATAGCAAAGGCTTTAGGGAATAACTCACACGACTGCAATATTGATATACCAGGGTAGAGCTGGCTCGAGAATTTTGAGTTGATAAAAGGACGAAAATATAATTAAAAACATATAGACAGAGGAGACAGACATAAACAAACACCGTGAAAGTCTGCTAACAATGAAAAGAGAGAATTGGACAACAGTCTTTGCAAGGGTCAAGTGTGATGATAATTTTAAAGAGATAAAGCAGTTGGTCCTGTTTTTTCTAAAACTAAATTTTCTCCAAAAATAAGGGTTGCACATCTCTTGATGAAGGAGGTGGATATGCAGGTTGCTTCTGCTCTGCCAGGCAGAAAAGCCTTCCAGAAAGGGTGAGAGCTCAGATTTATTTTGAATTGCACAGCTTTGAGATGGTGCAGCACATACTTCTCGGTTGGAAACTTGGAGTATCTTTTTTCCTTCTTTTCAGACAAAGGAGCTTCTCGTACTGTGCGTGTTCTTGCAATGCTATCAGATGAGATAGGTATATCAGCAGAGAGGCTATCCTGGGCACAAGGAACACTGCCAAACAGCAGCTAAAAACGCATTCCCAGCTGGCCCCTGAGATCAAGTGGTGTAGGACCATCAGCAACGATCAGTCTGCTGAGCTGTAGTTTTAGCCAAAGCATTTGAAATGCTTTTGCAGTATGCTGAAAGCAGTTTCTTGACACTGCACTGAACTTGAAAGAAAGTAATTAAAACTAGTTATTCTTGATTATGAATAACAGACAAAAAATGAAATGGAAATTTAAAGATGAAAGGCATGATTTGTTGGAAAGAAAGGAGAAAGGATAAAAAAATAAAGACAATAGACAGAATTTAAAAAGCCAGGTCATAATCTTTCTGCAGAAGGAAGGTCAAGGAAAAAAATTTCAAGGGAGTTAGCAGCCTCAGAAAAAAAAGAAATGTGTGCAATATCTTTGCAAAGGAAGGATAAGAAAAAAAACTTCACTAAACATGAATACTTGCCAGGCCTGAACAAAATGTTGAATTGACAGTCCGGTGTTGGGGATGAAAAGGCCTATGTGCACAGCACCAGGAATGCAAGAACTGAGACACAAGGAAAGGAGTCTAAACTGTAACAGGAATACATTTTATAAGTACACTGGGAGTAAGGAGCAGACCAAGCAATAATTAACACCTGCCCCCTCCCCCCAAAACAGCTAATTGCAGATCATACAAAAAAGGTAGAAAAAGTTAGATATTTAGCCCTGTACTGGCCATCACATTGAGTGTTCATTGATCAAATGGTTAATACCATCGGCACCAGTGACAGAAAGTCCAGAACAACAGATTGGTGAAAGAATATGTTTGAATATTTGGATAGTTTACTGAATAGCCTTGAAACTTCTTCAAGAGTTCTTGCAGAACAAACAGAAAAAATGTCAGTGCCATTAACTATTATTCTGTAAATTATTCAGAAACGATGGCATTCCAGAAAGGGCAAATGTATTACCTGTCCTTAGACATAGCAATAAAAAAGAGAGGAAATTACAGACCAGTCAGCTCAGCTCTGATGTCTGTAATGGTCACAGAAGAAATAATGAAAAAGCTTGGAAAATAGCTAAATGACAAGTAATAGCCAGAATAGATTTGGAAAAAAAAAAAAAAAGTCATATCAACTAAATTTCCTTTTATGAATAATAGCAGGCTTTTCAGATAAAGAAAAAACCCAACTGACTTTAGTAAGCTGGTTTGTTCTCTGTCATATATAGTTTGTTCTCCTAAAAAACCCTGGGCAAAACTACCTTGATGAAATTACTGTGACATGAAAAAAGGGACTGGGGAGCTGTTCTCACAAAGTGCATCAAAAAGTTCCTGGTCAAAGTGAGAAAATATTTCAAATTATGTTCAAATACATTTTTCAGTGTCAGTCACTCTTTGCATCAAAGATGTTATGAAAGAGCTTATTTATTTCATCTGGGGATGGTAAAATGGAAGCAGTTAGAAGAGCTAGGGTGTACAGTATTTAGAATTCAGAATAACTGGCAAAAGTATACATTGTCTGAAAAATACCAAACATATGACTTGACGTGGATAAATGCAATAGGGCTAGGGCAGGGCTAAAAGAACACAAAATATGGCCTGTGAGGGAAGAGCAGAGAAGGCAGAGAAGAGATGGCAACATGATAGCACTCCCCAAATGTGCAAAGGAAAAAGGAATGAATGGTCTCCATGCACGTTAGTATGAAGAAGAAACGCGGTGGTTTTTAAATAGTAGGAAGGGTGTTTCTGGATGCACATCAGGGTGAAATACCTCTAATTAGCCTTGTTAATCAGTGGTCCTCTGTATTAAGAGGATATTAGGTGCTGCGAGCTTTCTATGCAAACATGAGTTAGAAACACAGTGGTTACCTTGCCTTGCACTAGACAACCCCTGGGGGTATCTTTCAGATCTATTTTGCATTAGTGAGCAACTGTTAACTGCTACTAAATTGTAATTTCATTCTATTGGAGGACCAAAACCATTTTTTTTATAAGAGAGGTAAGCATTTAATTTGTTTTACAAAACGTGAAGCATTATTTTCTGCATCTTTTCTTCCATAGCTTTTACTAACACAATATTATCTGTAGAAAATGAATAAGAGCAAAATAATACCTGAGAGGCATTTAAAATATCTCTAAAAATATTTAAATTATTTCCTTGTATTGATATTAGTCACTTGACCTAGGAAAACAAGTGCTGCAGGTTGTATTGAAAGTGGAGGAAACTCTTTTTGGTGGTGTAAAGGTCCTGTATCACCATGTGACCACTAAACATCTCTGTTGGGGTAGCATGTTTAGTCCTCTGAGATCTAAAATTAGTCAATGGAGAAATGTATTGATTGACTTGGAAGAGGCAGCTGCTGTGCTCAGCTGGTGACAAGATGGAGCAAGCACATGTAGGTGGAGGGCAAGACACGAGGGACTGTGCTTTGCCTCCTCGGGCATGAGCCCAGTGCCAGAGACCTGTCTTGTTTAATTTTGACTATACCACTGGCTGGGGCTTATGGGCTCATGGGTACAGGAAGGGACATGCTGCCCTTCCTGTAGCCATCGTGCTGTGGATTGAGAGCACCACAGAAGCTGTGCTTAAGGAGGAAGTCAGGGGAGAGATAGCTGGGGGTCTGTTGGACTGCTGAGCAGGTTAGAGAACAAGGTGTTTGTGAGAATGATGTAGGGAGAAGTTTAGAGTACAGAGGATAGGCTGGATGACCTAAGTTTGTTTCTTCTGATGTAAATTACCAAGTAGCAACAAGAATTGTGGAAGTTGAGACTGCCAAATCACTTTGGCATGGTTGAGACAGCCACGACACTCAGAGTGCTTCTTCAAAAACCTCAGAGGGCTCCAGCCATCAGCCCCTCATTATCTAAAAGCCTCTCATACCTAGCAGATGGCTTCACACAGAGTGCACCTTGTTATTCAAGAGTCTCTATGTTGCCTCCCATGGACAGCTCCACACAGCTCTCAGGGTCTGTCCCTTTATGCCAGCAGCCAGTCTGTAAACTCAAAGTCCCAGCTCTTCTCTCTTCTGCAGTTCTGGCCAGCTCCTTCCTATACCAGCCTCCTATCCCTGTCTGTCTCTGGTACAAAGTCTTACCTTACCTGTCCCTTGCATGACCTCCTGTCCCTCATTCTTCAAAGCACGGCAGCAGACTCCATCTGACTCCAACTGAGACCCCTCCCAGCTAATCACTCTTTATCACACCCATAGCTGTGAGAGCAAAGCTGTTCCCACTCTTGGATAATTAACACAGCTGCACTGTATTGGAGACAGGATTGCTTTCTGCACTATCTCTATCTGTCTTCCCACAAAGAATAACCAGCCAGCAAAACTTTTTTATCACTGTTTGTGATCAGGATCCTCCTTTGAGGTCTGTTGTAGGCAGTTTGACTGACACTGTTCCTCCTGAATATGCTCAACTCTCAGCAGCATCCACTTGCTCCAGGTTTATCAGGTAGCAGAATTTGCTGAAAATCATGTTGTAGTAGGAAAAACAAAACCAAAATATGACATTTCTGGTTTGCTTTAGGTCAATAAATTAAGCTTTTCTCAGAGCTAAATTTTCTCAATGTAAAGTATGAAAAGACCCTTTCAGAGCATTATTTAAAAAAAATGTGCAAACACTTCTTTTATTTACCATGGAACTAATTTACACATTACCTATAATTTTAAGAATCATATCACTGTGGATAATAGACATGTTTGCTTGTTTTGGTGGCTGCATTAGAATACAATGGATATTGTAATCTCTGGAGTCAAACTGCTCTTCTTTCCAGTAATACTATAATACAGTAACTTCTGTTAAGCAAATGTCTGTACAAAAATCTTGCCATTTTTGTTTTTCTTTACAGATTTATTTTGTTGTTTAAAGTGAGCAAACAGTTTCAGAAAGAAATATGCTCCTCTCTGTTGCCATGCTCTTTCAACTTTCTGATGTTTGCCTTTGAGAAATTCCTTTCCCACGCCTTTTCTGTAAACAATATAGATGTTTACATTCCTTTATGGGGGTGGAGTTCTCTTGATTGACACCTGTCTTGACCAACGTGATTGGAGAGGTGTTAACCTTGCTTGCCAATCACTTAGTCTGCTTGCTATACTATATATATGGGTCTGTGATGTAATAAAGTTAGTCCTCTTAGTTGAACTCAGGTCAGAGTCCGTGTGGTCAATCTAATGTGTCGCTGCGACACCTCTCTGCTAGTGACTAGGATAAAGGAGTTACATAAGACTGAGAGAATGTGAGATAAAATGCAGGGGTGGCAGCCATGTGTCAGCAATCATGAAAGAATGATTTAGTTACTCTGTTCCTTTGGATCTTTCGATTCTTGCTATTTAGATGCACTTTACTACGTTTAGCTGCAACTGAAAATAGTACGGTTCTGTGATGAGATTTTATGATAAACGTCCTTTAAGCATCTTTTCTTGAATGTCTGCATCAGAACACCTGAACAGCTGCTGCAGATGATGAACTAAATTAACTGAAATTCCATTTCATTTCCTGCTTTCCAGGTTGTCCTGTCCAACTCAACAGCTTTGCCAGAACCAAGGCTTAGAAAAATTCAGAGCAGCTGAATGTATTTTGGACCTCTGTCATTTGTCACACTGCTCATATTCTGTGCCTTTATTTGGTTTCAAAGACCTGTAATTTCACTGGGGTGTTCTTTTTTTTTTTTTTGGTACAAATTTAAAAATATGGATAAAATAGTGTTTTAAACATTCTGCATGAAAGCAAACATTTTGTTTGGTGATGTTGTCTGATCTAGTCAGCTGCATTAAGGGCTAAACATCGTAAGTGGCCAGCAGGCAGAAGAGAAAATCAAAACTCTGCTGGAGGTCTCTCACTATCATGTCAAGGATGAAATGAAGTGCCTATTGAGCTGAAGAGAGCGTCAGGAGACTGGGGCTGGCAGGCTCTGGGGCTGTGGAGTAGGCACATCTCCCTGTGCAGCAGAGGGAAAGCAAACAGAGCTGTGTTGGCTGTGCAAGCCTTCCTCTTTCTGGCATTACCTTACACATGGGCACTCTGGAAAGGCAGCTGAAGACAAGCCAGCTGCAGGCAGCAGGGTCGGCTGGTCACCGAGCACAGACTTGTTTCTGTCAGCCCTGACTGCAGAGTCATGGCTGATGTTGTGTTAGTTAACATATCCCCTCAAGCCTTGTTCTCCTACAGCTCATTAGGCACTCTCCAGCTTTTAGTATTGACTGAGATTTGTGCATCCACAGTTTGTAATGTGCCTTTTTTTTTAGGTCAACTCTGTAAAAGGACTTTGTGTCATTTCACTGGCTTGTGCAGATATCTTAAAAATCACCCTAGTACACAACTTATACATCTGTCACACCCTCACTTTTTTTTTTTTAAACACTGTATTTAATTTAAAAGAAGGCACCAATTTTTCCATTAAATGGTCAGGATAGAAAATTTTCCCCAAGTGCAACATGGAAGGAAAAAATAGATTTTGAATTCTTTGACAGATTGTTTCAAGATAACAGCCTAATCTCAAGTCAATATAAGGTGAAATAATTACAAGTATCCAGCCTGGAAGGAATTAAATCCCTGCAGAGCTCATTTGCATCTGGACATTACGGCTTCAGAAAACACTTTTGATAGCAAATGCCTTTCGCTTTTATTCAACAAAAGTCTATGAATCCTGTTCTAATTCTGCAGGAGCTTTAAAATTATGGAAGTCAGTAAGTCCTCACTGTGTTACTTTCTAGTTGGTGTGGTGGAGGCCAATTTCTTTGCTCATTTGGAAAAATTAGATGAACATCTGGGCACACTTCATGTCCGAAAGGAAAGCAGAAGATTTCAAAATGAAACACTATTTTAGAATATGTTTGGAGTTCAGTTAGTGTGTAGCAGGTAGACTATTTTGGAAAGAAAAAGGAGAAAGGTGGTACTTACATCTTTGAAAGAGAGAAAATTATCAGGTGACAGAGCATATGTGTGGTACAAATGCTAGCTCCGTTGAGCCCACGTTTTCTGTTTCCAGTAAAATTATGATTTTTAGCTCTTATGCTCATTTGTTGCAGGTATTTTGTGGGTTTTCCCTAAGATACAGAACTGAGGTTAGAGAGAGGATGATTATTCTGTGAAAAATGTTCATCCATTGGCAACTACCTAATCCTTTATAGATTGTCTGGATGAGTCCATTCTGCTGTGAAGTGTTTGCTTAGTTTCCCTGACATAATTACCCTGAGAGCATCTGATGTGCTGGCTGAAGAATATAACATGCCTGGATGTGCAAGAACAAGTCTGGCAGGATATTTAGGGTAATACTTTGGGTTTGCTCATGGGTATCAGACTCCAGGCACATGCATATGTCAGTTTTATGTCTGTCATCAAGCAGCCTTTGCCAGCAACAGGCAGGCCTTACAGACCATGTGGAGGGAAGGAACCTCCCTGTGCAAAGGGAGCCGTTGGACTGCATTTGCTCATTGGGAGCTGCAGGGCTGAAGTTTGCCCCCTGTGGTTTAACAGTATGGAATTTCATCCCCCGTGCCTGGGGACATAGGAGGGGGTCTTTGTGCCTGCCAACGTACCTTTGCAGACAGGACGTGCAGGAGTGCTCTCTCTTCTGAGCATGGATCGATTCTTCTCCAGGAAACTCAGTGTCAATCAATGTCAAGTGAAACAGGAGCAGGCTGTAGCCCATCATTGCCATGCTGTATTGATCTGTCTCTTTTTCCCCAAAGGACAGTCAAGAAGAGCCATGAAGAAGTCAGGTGGCACTGGCAAAATGTGACAACCACAGTGAGAAAGCAGGACCTGCCTGTAACTCCAAGGCGTATTTATACTTAATATTAATAAACAATGATGGAACTACAGCTAATAACTGCTCTGCTGTTTGGGCTAATTACTTCAAGCTGATGCATCTCTGACCATGCTAGGCAGTTTTTATTTAGCACACATTTTGGCCTGATTTAGATATTAGTTGTCACAAAGAGGTGAGGAAATAGATACACAGATTGTGGGGATTAAATTTAAATTTAAGATATATCATAGATAAATTTATCATAGACCTAGGCTCCTGAAGAGGTTTTTGGCGCCTGTTAAGTCACTTGATCTCTGAGAACTGCCAGTGCCCTCAGAGTGCTCTGGTTACGTGCACATTTTGGGGCCCATGGGATGCCTTGGCCATGCCAAGAGTTCTGAGGCCCTTTGACTGCTTCTAAACATCAAACCTTGCCTGCTCTTGTCCACTGTCCCAAATTAGTGGCAATAATGTCTCAGCTCCTCTTTTTCCAGGGAAGCACTGTGGGAGGATAAATAGAGGAGAAGATGAGGGTTTAAAGATGTGGCACTGTGAAATAGGAATGACCACCTTTCCCCACTGCTCATAACAGCTCCCTCTTCTTCTGCAAGGCAAAGTAAAACATGTTATGAAACATCTGCCCCTATCAGCTTGTCACTTTAGTGTCTGAATGGAGCATCAGAATGTCTGAATAATTATCAGGGCAAATGGATTTGTCACTAGTTGACTTGGGTGTTGATTCTTAATTTTATGTGGGTAGATCAGTTTGAACCTGTGATATCCTGAGAATATCAGACACCACACACTTCATTCTGACAGTTTGTCCCAATCTTTACTGTCTAGGATTTTTCTTCTCTCATTCACAGAGACCACAATCAAAGAAAAGGCCAGCAAAGGACTCTTGAGCCCTCTCTGGCTCTTTCTCAGACATGTGCATGCAAAACACAGTGAACACCTAATCTGTCACAGCTGGACTCTCTCTGTGGGTTGAAATGTGTACAGCAGAAGGGATGTCTCCCCAAAGCCCCTCTTCGTAGAGTGTCATACCATTATCAATTTGCTTCTGTGGGAGAAATTCCCTTGAAACTCCTGGAACAAAAACTTCTCTAGTGTGGCATCTCCGGTGACTGAGCTGTCCTGGGACTGATGGAGCTGGCTTGTCGGAATTTAAACGGTAAAAGGGTCCCCAGAAAGTGTAAAGGCGGCCTCAGGAGGTAGACAGAGAGCTGAGAAAAGGCTGGGAACTTCAAAACTTTCCCAGGGAAAGTCAGGAAATTAGGACACAAGTAAATACTTTTATATTTATCATAAGGTCCAAGAACAAGGACTGATTAATGGTTCAGAATGTGATATGTTCTAGATATATGCTTTGCAAAGATAGAAGAAGTTTCAATCTTAAATTATGAATTATTGTGTATTGTTTCTTAGGTTTATAGAGGTCTTTTGTTCTTAGTAAGCCCACGTGAGATCTTTTCTGATTTGCTAGAGTAATATGATGTTAAATTCCTTCTTGTAAACTATTGGTTGAGAAGATATCTATAAAATGTTCTGTTTCAGTTGTTATTTTGTCCCTGATCTAGCTTTGCATAGATTTTGTTGCTTTCTCATGTCTCTTGCTTATTCCTTGTTTGATACAGACAAATAATAAATCCTAAATCTGCAAACTCGACAGGGTCCCATCCTGTTTTCTGAGACACAGATCAATCCAACACTGGCTGTGTGATCCCTTGAAGAAGGAGTAAATAGACAAACAAGGGATCTGAGGTTGAAGAAAACGTGTGACAGAACCAGCTGCAAGGATAACTTCCACTCATCCATTGAAGTCCACTCCTTGTGTTAACAGTTTTTCCAAAGGTGTGTGGACTCTAGGGAAGTGTGAACTCTAGGGATGCTTAAGTAGAAATGGTACCTGGCATACCATGAGAGAACCAGTCTGTCAAGCATGTTTGCATTGAAACTTCAGGACAAGCTGGGGTCCCTCCCGGTGTCTAAGCATAAGAGGCTATTTCTGATTTCACATACACCCACCACATTGACTCAGCTGGGATGTGATTCATGAGAAAGGACTGGAAATGGGCTGATGAATCTGGTAATTCTCCATGGGGATGCAAGACACTGGGGAAGTTATGGATTCAGCTATTGAAGGGCTGACCCTGCTCCAGGAAGAGAAATTAGGAAGCAGATTAAGAAGCCTTTTCAGAGTGAAGCTACTGGCCTCCTGCCTCACTAGCTCAAGCTGTCTATGAGCTTCAACTCTTTCTCACATGGTATGAGTAAGGGTGTAAGTTGCATGGTTACACTGGCCTTGGCTTTTGATCTCCAGTAGTGCAGTAAAGGTCCCATGTGGGATTATTCGTAGAATATACATGAATAAAACTGAAAGCAATATGGATGGGGTAGACATTGATTTTGCTCAGTTCAGAGCTGCAGTGAACTTTGACTTCTGACACTCCCACATGGACATGAGAAAATACCATAAGGTGACATTGTTCTGTGATAGAGGAGATGACACTTTATAGACTTGGTACCAGTGCAATAGTTCCAATTGTTCACAGGATGAAGGGGCTGAACTGACTCCAGTAATTCTGACAGAATAATATTCATGAAAGCCCGGTACTGTGACTAGAGACTTCAATGTTGAGAAGAGGTTCTTGATTCTTTATAGGGCAGACAACATACATAATAAAAGAAACCAGCATCAGCTGTAGTGCCTGAGTATAGAAACATTCAGAATGTTTAACCAGATGTTCCAGGTTGTGCTATATGAAATATTTACATGGTTTTCCCTTAGCATACTATGTCCATGTTGAACAAGATTCAAGGCCAAAGCATGTCAATTGTTACAGGGTTTGATTTTGGGGCATGCTGAAAGATAGAATACTTCAGTCTTCAGTAGCCCTGGTGCAAGGCTGAATGAATTAGTTCAACCTAATGACATAAATTCTTGCACTGTGGATGAGATTATTTTTACCTAGGATAATTTGGGCTTTATTATTTCATCAGTGTTTCAGAACTTTGTTATAAAACAATCAAAAGTCTTGAAATAAAAAGTTACTCCAGAGATTAGAAAACTCAAACAGAAATCACTGGAATGAATTTGCAGGACTAACATCATAGTTTCTAGGCAAAAATCAGTTGGCCAAATGAATACATATTAAACATCGAAGCAAAAAAAAAATTCCAATTGTTGTCTTTTTTTTTATTTTTAATAATCATCTACTGTTATTTTTATGATGCTCTTTAAAGTTTCTGGGAACCTTCATATACTGAGTTTTCTTGAGCATTTTGCCTAATTAGTTTGCAGAGAACTGACAGCTGACATGACTTCCATTAATCAATTCTGATACTCTACATTAACTTTTCTTTTACCTTGTGTATTAATTCAGTGCTGAGGGCCTGTCAGGAAGTGGTTGAGAATCCCTCTGGGATTGTAGATTTGCTTGAAACTGAAGTGTAGGGAGATAATAAATCATGTGAATTTCTGACACTTCTCCCCATTTGTCATTAAGCTTTTGGAGCAGTTAAAGTCTGACAGTTCAGCCACACAGATTCACTTGTTTTGTTCAAAAATGAAATGAAGAATTGTATTTTTAACAAACAGAATCTTTGGGTTTTTTTCCCTGGATTTTGAGCTGCATTAATAAACATTTAGCTCATCTCCCTTCATCCTTTGTAGTCTATGACATGACAGGTCTTTTTCAGTGTATGAATTTTCATTACTTTTTATTTTTAATAATAATCAGGAGAATTTATAAATGACAGAAAGAATATAATAATTATAATAGTAGCAGCGACTATCATCAGTGAGAATTTGTGTGTTATCTTATTTTCATGATATAAAGTCAGAAGGATTAAACTAAAATAAATTTCTTTGTGGTAGAATATCCCATAGAACCTAGGGGAACTGAACACTCATCTTCAGTGTGACTTAGATATCTAGCTTCTTTCTAAAATTTCCTTCCTCAATAAATTTACGAGCTCATAAAATAGAAATATGTCATGACAGGCATGGCTTCTGCATCAGCAAGCTGATGACAAAGTTTTCCTTTCTTACCCGTTATTAAGATGTATTCTCTGTTTCTTGGACTGAAAGAAGTACAAACATGTAGGTTCTGGATCCTGTGAGCTTCCCTTCTTCCCTCCCCCATGCCCCCCTCCTTGGTTCTCATTACTTAGGTAAATTACTAGAAATAGAGATCTTATAAATGGGAGTGAGACCTAGGCTCAGATAAGGTACACCACCTTCTCTCTCTCCCTCTCTTCCCCCAACACCCCCCCTCCCCTTATATATTTAAGCAGTTATATGAACATTTGGGTATGAATTTACACAGTCACAAAGATGTGATAACTCACAATATTTTTCTAAAAAATAGCAGAAGATAAAGAGATACATTTGGTAATTGAGTTATTCTTGGATGAGGATATCT
>WAAE01003204.1:0-38358 GCA_013400495.1 Nicator chloris
TGTTCATTAAAGAAAAAAAAAATTAACAGGATGAGAGACAGCTGCAGGTACTGGCAGTGTACAAAATTCATAATTACTAAGAGTAACTGAAGCATATTATGGTATAATTCAACCAAAAAAAACAGCTGGCACATGCTATATTTGTCATGAGAGCTTTGCAGAAAGTACTTGCTGCAGCTGGTGGATTTATCACCCGTCTGCTGAAATGCTAGAAGCTCACCTTTTGTTTCCTACTCACTTAGCAGAGACAATGTGCAGTGGGGGCTGATGTAATTATCCAGCAGTTGGGGTTATTGCTCAGTTCTAATATTGAGATCTCCTAAGTTGTGTTTGGGGGAGGGTTAGCACTCAGAACGAATCAACTGTCTAGCTCAATAGCCATCACATTTCCTTATGCTTACAAGGTTAAACTGTTTCCTTTTAAATACGTGTTCAGTGTGATCTCATTAGAAAAATAATTCCTTGATCACAGCTGTGTATGAGCCCGTAAACTCTGTTTATGGTCTGTGCTGCTAAGCATGCTAATTCCACACCTAAGCACAGGCACAGGAGACAGGCTCCTTTCAGTAACTGAGAATTTTTAGGGCACCTAAAAATTGATCCCCTATATTGAAAATGCCTCATTTGATGCTGAATACTAATTCCAGAGGACAAATGACAGAAATAGTGTTACATACTAACATACTGTCTTGGTCCTGCAGTTTTAATCCATCTTTAATTCTTACTTTTATATAAAAGTGTTCACATGTGATAACAGGTATAATCTATATGTGATTTTAACTGTTTAACATCAGTGAAATATCTGCCTATGTACTTTGATTTCTATGAAAGTTCGAAGTTGAATTGTTTTTGTGATATCTACCTGGGACTGGGGAAAGAGGTTAAGAAGGTGGGTAGAGAACAGGTGAGTGGAAGCTCCTCACCAGATGTAGTGGTGACCTGATGTTACAGATGCATTGCAACCTTGTATTTCAAGTGCCATAGATCAGTTTTCAAACTTTTATGAAGTAAAAAAGTTTAAATGTTTATAAAAGCAAATTATTGTTGAGAACTAAGTGTCATCATTAAAATAAAAGCGCTTCAGATGAAGATATGAGGTTAAATTGTCTCCTACCTTGCCTGCATTCCTTCAAAAAGAATAAAGGCTTTAGCTTCCCTTGCAGTGCATGCAGTTTCAGCAACAGGCAGAGCATTTAATGTGAGAGACTGGTCAGAGGTTAGAGCAGCTCACTTAGGTTTGCATCTTTCCCTGGCCAAAATTACTGGAGTGGTGTCTTTAGTCATTCCTCTTCTTGTGATGACAGGAGGCAAGAACTGTTTCCTTTAGGCCCCAGCTCAGAGATTGTCTGTCATAACCCCGATGGGTTTTGTCTTCAATTCTGTGTAAATTGAGGATCACTAAAACTCATTCAGTATAAAAGTAAAAAGACTGCTTTGAAGTAGGTGGTATTTTCCTTTTCCTCACAAAGTGTCACAGTGTTGTCTGTCTCACAAGTATAGAATGATTTATTTTTAGGTACTTCAAAGCACCTTTAAAAATGCCTATGTTGAGGTCTGGTTATGGAACACTAATTAGAATGTTAGTCTCAATATTGAACTTACTGTGCAAAATGCAGCCTTTATTTATTGCATACTAGATAGTGTGCCTCCAAAATAAGATTCAATAAACAGGGAAAAAAACCCTGTAAAATGTCAAGTGCTCTTGACAAAGTCTTGCTGATTCCAACAAATACATCTTGTTCCTCTGCCATTACAGTTTTGAATGCACAGCGTGAAGAAGTGCTGTGTGGTGCTTTTGAAATCGGTGTTTTAAGAGTAACCCTGTAATTAAAAGCCACCATAAGCCTCCACAATTCACAGAACTATCTCTGAAATTACATTCCAATAACTGAAGTACTACTGTTTGCTAATCAGCATCTTTTCTTCTGATTCCCAGAAGTGAGCTGCATCAACAAAAACTCCGTAGCCAGGAGCTCATTTCCCAGCTGGAAATAGCAAATGAGAAGGTAACTGAGGTAAGATCATGACTGATGTGACAGCTACTTTCACTTACAACCTGATGTGCATACACTAAGATCTTAGCAGAAACCTATTTAGGTGAGTTTTGCTGCTGGTTTAGAGAAAATTAAGGATTTTTGACAGAGATAGTAACAATTGGGAAGCCTCACTGTTTCTTGCTGACTGACATATTCCAATGGCAGGAAGACAAATGAACATTACTCTCAAATTACAAAAGTAAAGGGAGAAATCGTCTTTCTGTCTTTCTAAGTGACTAATTAGCAATTCTGGACAAATTTCAGGAAACATTTCTGAACTTACTTCTGCCTGTGCGTCCCTGCAAGCCTCTAAACAGGAGCAGGCACTGGGATTATGGCTCATGTGGCACATACAGAGACACCAAGTTCTGCATGTGCTGTGTAGATGCAGTATTTACGTTCTGTGTCCATATATGTGTATGGCTAAAAGCATTATCCATTGAAGATACAGGGCAGGGCTGTTTTGGAATGTGCATTCTTCAATAATTCATGGCCACTTTAGAAAAGGGCTTTCGTGTCAGCCCTATAAATCTGGGATAACATCCAGTTCTATCCAGGATAAGTCCTTCTGTCTTGGTTTTTTTTTTTTTTTTTGGTAGTGCTGTGTTATTTAGAGGAGAAAAATTATGCAAGAACAAATTTCTGTGAATAAAGGCTGGTTAAGAAAGGCTTTTTACAGACCCTTTGAAGGGAACAGAGGAGATCTGTAGCAGGTGTATCATCCCATTTGTCTTACCTACTGTGTTACTCCTTCTTCTGAGCACAGCTAAAACATTTACATTATAAGGTTGCGTGGATTAAATAACCTGAATTAAAATGTCAGCCTTTATGCACCTTCCTTCAAGATGGTGAAATGAGTGAAACTTCCCCTGCAGATTGATTGATTGATTGATTGGAAAATTCAGATGATGTCACATTTGAGCTGGAAATTCTCTACGATGCATCAGCAGTTTGTCCTCAGGCTTTCATTGTAAGGGGAAAACAGTCCCACTTCTGACATTCCTGTTGTGTTAAGCTTTTTTTATTGGTACAGAATGGGTGGATTCAGTAAAAAAGAATTTGGCATTGTGATGACAGATTCTGTTTCCACAGGATGAGACGATGATGATGGAATATCGGGAATACATCGACAGGCTTCAGAGGCGGCTGAGCCAGGCGGAACAGAGAGCAGCCACAGCATCCCAGCAGGTACCCAGCTCATAAAGAGTGTTATCCAAGCACATGGAATATGCAAAAGTACTCCCTTTACATCATTGCTGAGGCAGAGGTGATCATTTATGAGCATTATTACCAACACGATTTGAACAAGCTTGGATTTTGGACATGTCACCTTCTGACAGGATGTTTATTTAACAGCTTAGGTTTGTTTGTGGAAACCATTTTGATATGAATTAAATCTGCACAGTTCAAAATGTGTGAATGAAGGTGTGCAGGTGTTTCCAGCTTTAGAAATGGCAAGTTAGCAAAGACAAAAAACACCCGTTAAATAACTGTAGCTCCTGTTTGCACAGCGCAGGTCTGTTGGAGTGCACCCACTGCAGTTACCACTGGCTGTGTGTAACAGCTGCAGTAGCTCCTGCAATGGTAAAAATTGTGCAGACACAGTAGGAAATGCTTGTTTCCTTCCAGCCCACTGGAGAGGCAAAGGAGAGAGAGTGTATCCCTCTGAGGATTCATTTTTTTCCAAAGTGTTTAAGGTGTACAACTTGAAGCAAATCCCATGGGGTTTATACACTGAGTTCATTTTTTTTGCCGAAGAAGTTCATCACTCAAGTTGGCCTCCTATTAAGTAAAGATGGTCTTTCTGCCTCCTGCCTTTTTTACAGTGATTTAGGAAAACCATTTGCAAATTGCAGCTTGTTAATGTGGGTGACCCCATGTGAGCTGCAGAGAGGAAATACTTGGCTGACCTAAATTGCTCAGTTAGGACAAATGGCATTTTTTTTCCCCAACAGCAGTGAATAAATGGGCATAGCTGCCAAGCTGTCATAACATAATCTGTGGTTCCTGGCTCTAAATGCTCTCTGTCATGACAAGGTCTATTCAGCTGCTGAAGATTTGCTCTGAAAGAGGAATTTATGTTTTTGACCTGTTTGTTATGTGGATCTGCTTAGCTCTAATGCTTCTTGAGATGCTGTCTTCCCATAAAAACCCAAACATGCTTGTGTCACATTTCAAGGGAATAAACTCATGGCCTCAGTACCCATAGAGGAAGAGGTCTTGCTGTTCCTGGAAACACTGGTAATTAGCTGCTCCTCACCAGGCTCTCTCTGAAAGATAACAAAGAGCTTTGATGTTGTGCAGCCCAAATGCTGCCCAGATTTTGTTGCCAGACTTCAGAACTGCTGTGCCAAGCCCCTTCCTTTTTCTCTACACCCCAAAAACCCACGTACTGGCACTGTCCCTGCTAAAGGTCTCCAGTAGTGCTGCAAGAATGTCCCCTCTTCTCCATCTGGGTATTTATTCTCTCCTAGGCCCCAGAAGGCTGAATGTTCATGTGTGAATTCCATCAGATTCAGAGGGATGATTCTCTCTATTCCTAATCTGTAGGCTGAGGGCTGCTTTCTGACTTGTGTGTTCTCACTACCTGATCCACCTTCTTTGTAAAATTGTATCAAATACGGACTAGAGCTGGACTAGTAGGGAGCCTAGAAATTACACTTCTATCGTGGTCAGTTCAATGACTGTAAATCTTAGCTTATTCTGAAATAATAGTGATTCAGTAAGAAACATAAAAAATACAGGATAATGTTTGCACAAGTGTGAAACATCTATCCTGTAGGTGTCTTTTAGTATTCCTGCTACCTATCATCTCATATTCTCTGGGATCTAAAATAAGACAAAAGCAATAGTCATCTACAGAGTACATTGTAAATTCTGCTGTTCCTCCTGAAGTCACACTGCCTGTGCTTGTTCCCTCTCCTTCATGACACATTCAGTATGGAATCTACTGTTACTTTGATCCTACAAAGAATTATTAAGAAGCTATCATCTGCTTTTGTTTCATTACAGCTCAGCCTGATAACTACACAGAATAAAAAAGCTGTTTCCCTGAAGGATCTGGAAAATATTTAAACACGTGTTTTTATCATTCACCATGGGAATTAGGAGATAGGAGGGTTGCTGGAGAAACTTCATAATGGAGCACTACAGTCAAAGGCACAGCAAGGCTTGCAAAACTTAAGACAAATTCTGGCTTATTCCGGTAAGAAAGGGCGTGGATGAAGATCCTGTCTCTGCATAATAAAGATTGGAAGAAGACTGCAAAATGTTGTCATTCAAGTCCTTTAATGTAGCAAATGGAAAAATCTGACACGGTGCTGTGACACATTCAGGGGTTTTTGGTCTAAAATGCACCAGCTCCAACTGTGACAGGATTGTGTATAGGGAGTAGGTAACACTTGCATTGAAATTCATCTCGGCTTTGCTCATGTGCAGTCAGTATCTTTAATTTTTCTTTAGAGTGCAGGTAACTTGGGAACAATTTGAAAATCCTTTATGAATTATAACTAGACTTATTACATCATGAATGTCGAAGACTTGCTCTTTTGGTGGTCAGTGTTTGAGCTGCATGGTGCCTCCATTGCCTTCAGTGTGAAGAATTCGGTTCAGTTTGGTGCGATGCCCCTTAGGTACAGGTAATGATGGAAATGGCTACTCAGACAGCTCAGTTCTAAACTCTGTAATCTTCCTGCAGTTGTGCTTTTTCTTCCTAATATACTATTAATTGTACAATTATTTTACAATTCCTTGCTTTTCTGTTGATCTTCTCCCTTGGTTTGGACATATCTGGGAATTTCCATTCTCTTACTTCAATTTGCACAAAAGTGAAGTCATCCAGTCCTCATGCCCGTGTGGGTTTCAATTCTGCAGATGCCAGGATGTGGGAATCCTTGTGTGTACATGGGGGTTTTTTGACAGTTGAGACATGTCACAGCTATCATTCTACAATTACAGCCAAACTCCATATTCTCTTTTAGCAAGTATTACAAGCATTTGACAGGTGTTTAAGTGATTTTCAAGGGCTCACATCTTGGCCTTAACTGACATAATTGCTTGTCCTTCCACTTAAATGTGAGGAGTGTAATTCTGGTTTCCAACCTCTCATTCAGCTGCTGGGTAGCGCTTGCCTAGTGCTTGATGGAAATGTCTCATTTGGATTAATAAGCCTGTGTGTCCATGGCAGTGGATCTTCACCATATTTGCATTTTAGAGGATGGAGCTGGGCTGATCCTCCCATGGAAGCAAGCCTTTGTGCTGCCTCCTGAAATCTTGGCTGTTCAGGTAGAGCTTGAAGAGGGATACACCCTCAGAAACAATTCCTGCTTGCTGCAGGGAAAGCCACTAGTTCCTACAGTGGTTGCTTTTTCTTTTTGATAGATGCCTGTATCCCCTGCAATCTCTTAATCTCAGTTTTGGTTAAAAGATGTTGAAGATTCTCCAAAACAACACGGATACATTTTTTCAGAAGCTCCAAGCGTCTGTTTGGGTGAGATTTTCATCGATCAGCAGTGTGAGACAGAGGCAGGCAAGTACCAGGCCCCTGGTTTCCATTTGTATAATGCACAGCTGAGATGATGACAGGCCACCTGGAAGATTTTGTGTGAGCCATTAATCCCCTTCACTCCTCAAAGGCAGGCTCTGGCTGTGAAGTGAAACCTGGCTGGAAGGGGCAGGCAGTTCTCAGTATTTTGTGTATTTGTTCCTGGAGGCACAGAAGGGCACTTGCATGCTTCCCTGTTACTGATGGGTATATTCATCTCACCTCGGGGTGCAGCTCCTACGTGGTGGCTGTTTGCCAGAACAGGAACTGCAGGGATGACACAAACACCTCAGGGTGAAGGAAGGGGCAGGAGAGCAATTCCAGGAGATGACACAGGACAGGAAAAGGTTTCCGTCCTGGTCTGCCTCATGGCACCACGAACAGGAATGTGGTCACATGGAGTTCATCATAGACCCACCAGCTCCTTTCATTTCCCTGGGGTGTCCAGAGGAGGCTGCTCCCATGTTGCTCCCAAACTGGGAGATGTGCTTTTTTTCCAGGATGGATTGCTCAGTGTGTCCTTTCACAGCCTTGCCTTGCCTTTTCTTACTTGGCACCAAGTCCATTCCATATTTCTGCTCTGGAGTTTAGAGGAATCCTCATCTCCTGGAAGTCCTGCTATAGAAGCAAATCTTCTCCCAGTGCTGCTTGACCCCAGCCAGTTCAGAGTGTGAATGAACTTTCAGCCTCATAATCCCAAAGATCCACAGGTTCAAACCTCATGTTCCTTTTCCAGTGGAACACGTACAGAGATCATGGACTTTGCAAGGACACCCTCTGTCTACAAATATAAATGTTTGGAGGTAAGCAACATCTCTTTGAGGATGCCAAGGGGAAAACCACCCAGTGTGCTGTTGGTGGGATGGGCACAGCTGTCAGTAACAAGCAGTCCTAAAAAAACCTTAAAAATGTACAAAATCTTGCAGCTGCAGCGTGCACGGTGATACCTGCACTAATCCATGAAAGCTGTTCAGGTCATTGCAGTGAAGTGTTTTTGTAAGGCTCTAATACAAATATGGGAAGGTCTGAACCACTGCTGGCAAGGATACTGCAAAAATGTACAGCATTTATTCACATACAGACAAAAGGCACGATTCTACAGAATATTTTAACAAAAAATACAGCTGTTTCAACTAGGTCTTTAGAAATACTTCAAAAAAGGGAGAAAATAAATACAGGATTGGGCCATGTAATATAAAATAGTCATCTCTACATATACTTTTTTATTTCTGTTTCTCTTCATGCACCTTTTTTTTCATTAATTTCATCTGAATGGACACCAATGCTAGGCACATAGTGAAAAATCTGTACAAGTTTTACAAATGTCATCACAATTGTCTCAAACTTCTGAAATCAAAATTTGTACACAACATGAACCCTTCATTTAGATCTGTGTGAGTTTCTAACCTAACAAATCGCATTCCAGGCAATTCTACAGACGTTCAGCTAGCCTACAGTTGGACAGAACACACGGATCATACCAAAGATCTCTTGGTCAGTCAGCACAAGGAAAGGTCACGCTTGGAAACAGAAATCCAGCAAATCCCAGTAAAACACAGGGGTGGGTTTGTCACTGCAGTACCTACAACACCTCCTGCTGAGGGCTAAGCACAGGGACAAAAGTAACCTACAGAGCTGGTCGTACCACAGCCTTTTTGGTTTGGGGTCAGCTCCACTGGAAACCTCCCAAAGCTTTTTGCCCTCAGTGCCAGGGGACAAAGCAGCTAAGGCATTCACTCTGCACAATGTTAGTGTTCATAATAGTGCAAATTAACAAGGTACCTCTGTCCAAGGGGTGTGAGGTTCAAGGTTTACTCAGAACCCAAATTTCGGGTATTCCATCTATGGCTTGACAATTCCTGTGCGGTCATGAGCTTCTTTCTTACAAAAAATACCAGTGCCTGTCTGGAGAATGTTACTGGATGTTGAGTAGAACTTAGTGGCTTTTATCTTTTGTCTGTCTGCTGTTTAGACTTTGAACACATCCCAGGAGCGACTGTGTAACCTCAGTCACCAGTGCCCTGCCTGACTTTCACCTCTATAAGTCATGTAATTACTCTGACTTCTTGGGACCAGCAACAGGATTTTGAAAGTGTCTTATCTTACATGACATTCCCCTTCCTCAAAAGGTTAAGACTTGTGAGTTTTAAAACAGGGATGCATTCAGGTGAAATATTTAATTGATAATGTTAACTTGCATAGCAAGATAGGGTGTTAAGCCTTTTTTATTTTCTGATTGAATCCTCAGTCCTACGGCAGAGGAATTCTGTGTTGCCAGTGCTCCCTCCTCAGGAGGCAAGGGTCAGACATTCCATGGTGAGTGGATGCCATAACAGCAGGCTGGAAGTGGGAAAGAGGAGAAGGAGGTTCTTTATGCCTGTCTCTCTGTTAACACATTGCTGCTAAAACTTTTTCACCAGTACTTACCTCTCCTACATCTATGAAAAACTCCAAAATGTACAGGCTCCTAACGCTCCACTGCGATGTGTGTGCTCTACTCGGTGCAAAACAGTATCCTCACAACCTGTCCATATTATTGCTCACAGCTTACTCATTATTGCCACTTGCAATTATTAAAAAAGTACACAATCAGAATACGAGTTCCCTTTTCCATCAAATCTAGTCCATAATAGAAGGAAATAGTTTTTTCTTTGCTTGACTGTAAAGAGCCAATCACAACATATTGCCTTTGCGTTTTATCCTATTTAAAAATATATATTCATGTCCATTTAAAGCAACCTTGTAGTGTCATACGCCTGACTGTCCCAGTACATACCATTAGTGCATCTGTGGTGGCCTTTGGGAAATCCTCCTGCCCAGTGCCATAGAAAACTTCTGTCTGGTATTGTCATCACACTCCTGAAGGCAGGTGCCTGACTACGGGTGACAGGTTATTCCATGGAGTGCTGGAACCACCAAACCTGCCCCTTGCTCAGAACTGAGCCATTTGGGAACATCCTTTGTGTCAGTCCCAATCTTTCAAGCCCTGCCCTGTCCCTTCCTCCTCCCCCAGTGCAACGTCCTGGCTGTGCCTTGTCATCATCTACATGTAAACTCTGGACCATAGGGAGGGGTTTGAGCTGCCACCTGTGCTCAATACTGAACAGAACACATTCTGCAAAGAGAGGAGAAAGAGCTGCCCCTGCCCAGGGAGCATTTGTAATGGGATTTACCAGTGCAGTGAAGTACGGTCTCACAACCATCTTCCATTCAATACATGGGCGTTAAATTAAGGGCTTGTGCTTTTCCAGAAGTCAGGGCAAAGGAGTAAAATTTTCAGTGCCTTTCAGCTAGAAGGGATGAACAGAGCCTGATTCCTCCTACCCACCCTAACCCCTTTTAAAAGATTTTTGTGAGTTGTGTGCTTCCCAACTCCTGTTTTAGTAACGATGTCACTTTTCTGCTTACTCAGGAAAGTTGCAAATAAGGGAGACTCAAACCTCTCACACAAATGGGGAGGATGAGGAGGTGTGGATGGGGCAGAGGAAAAAAAAACCCAAAACAAAACCAAACAGCTTAAAACAGCTTTAAGTGCATGTAAACATATTTATACAACTCAGGAAAAATGGGCTTTCAGTTTGTCAGCCTGTAGCTCTGTCTAAGGATGCTCCTCCCTCACACCGCTGAGCAAGGAGTTGGCTTGTAGGCAGTGACTCTACTGCCCCCGTCCCGTGTCCAGTCAGGTCGCCAGGATGCTTCTCCGAATAATGTCCGTCCTCCTGCCGATGCTGCTGTTGGGACTGAGCCTCTGCTGCCTGCACTTCTCTTCAGCCACTTCCGTCTCCGAGTCGCTCATTTCAGCGTCGGGGACGTACCCATCATTCTCACTGTCAGGCTTTAACTTGCTTCTTGCGTGCTCCTTCGCTGGCACTCTGCCCACGCCCAGGTAGGGGTAGCCAGAGTTCTGGCGGCAGGCCTCCTCCAGGCTCTCCCCCTGCTGCTGCCTCTCCCCCTTCTTTGGAATCCGGAATCCGCCCCAGTTTTTCCCTGGGCTCGTGGGCGTGGTAGGCACTTTAACTACTGTCTGACTGGAGTTTACTTTGCCCAGACCCCCGTTACATTTAGGCACTATATCCCTCCGAGTGCCAGGCGCTGACCTACCACCGGAGTGGTTCACAGCCCTTTTGGTTTCCAGTTGCCTCTGAGAGAGTTCTGTGGGTCTCAGCAGTTTGTGGTTGTGTTTGGAAGTCTTTTCCTTCAGTTCTGCCTTCACCACCTCGCACTGCAGGCGATTGTCTCTTCTTTTCCTGTGCTCTGGGATAACAACGCCATTTTTCTGCTGTGCCGATACAATCCGTGTCTCAGAAAAGGTCTTGTCAAAATTTAAAAAGCTGCCTGGTGCTGCACCCCCTTCCCTCAGGCTGGGCTGCCTCAGTAGGGATTTGCTGTCGTTCCCAGACCTGTCTCTTACCCTGTCTCTCTTGTGCTGTTTTTTCAAGGAGTGGGCCAGGGATGTGCCCATCTGCTTCCTGAAGAACGCAGAATGCCACTTCAGGTCCTCGATCTTGGGGGCGTTGGGGCCCAGTGACGGGCTGTTGAACAGCACTGTGTTTTCCATGGAGGAGAATGAGGAAGGCACACCTGCATGGAAGCAAACTAAGTTCAAGTCAAGCAATTCCATAGCTGTGTAAATACCAGTTTGCAATGTATCTGTTTTAACTCTGCTCCTCATGCCTGACATGTTCACATCAGAAATGGGTATTTGGCTGCCTGTCCTGCACTTTCAGGTCACAACTCTGTGGCTATGTCATGGTTTCACAACATCCTGCTGGTGTGGTTTTATTTTCCTGTAGCTGCACCTAATTACACTTGTAGCAAACACAAGTCCTAGCACTACTCTGTCCACTAAGACAAAGATATTCCTCAGAGACAGAGGCAAAAAGCAACCAGCAAGTGGATCTCAGTGATGCCATCTAAAATGTGGTTTATTAGTTACTCAGCAGTTAAAGGATAATCTGGCCACTGCAGTAATTTTGAAGGTATTCATCTTTCTGAGGAACGAAATGAGAGCAAATGTTTGTCCTTCACAGCCTGTAAGCAAACCTTGTCCCTGTGGTCTAACATGAGGAAGGGAACACTGAGGCATACCTGAAACTCTTTCTTGTTCCAACTGCTTTATGTAGCTGTTAAATATCTGTTCCTGAACTTTGCAAACGGATCTCTTGATTTTTTCTCTCCGTGTCACCATGTAAGTGAGGTTACGCACCTGGAAGACAGCAAGGGGGTGGGTTTTACAGGAATTGTATTCCCAGGATATTGCCCTATCTGCACTTTGAATTAATTCAGCTGGAGTACCATACACCATTTAAGTAAGTTAGTAGTGTATTTAAATTTAACCACCTTCAACACAATTCTTAGAGAATTCAGTCTATTTCACTGACAAATTAGCTGTTCAACTGACAGGAAATTTAATTGACAGACGATTCCATCAGATTTGCAGAACCACAGCACAGAAGTAACTTCTACGAACACCTGAGTCACACACACACACGAAATCTAGGGAAATGTTGGAAATCCTTGAATGTACTCAGTATTAAATACTTCCCAGATGAGAGAATCACTGAGAAGTACAGGTGGATGATTCCAAGGCTCCTCTCTGAGTACAGGGTGGTGCCCTGTGAATTACAACGTTGTGGCCTGATCTAGAGAAATGTAACACGTGTGTTTGTTTTTCCTTTTTTTAAATCCAAATTATCTTGAATGTACCATCAGTGGGAACAGAGCAGTAAAATGTTAAAAATATTACTAAAATCACGTATCCTGTTTTGACATGACATTTAGAAATGGAAAGGATACACAGAATAATTTAAGATCCAGGAACCAGTTACAAACTCTAATTATTTAGCTGATCAAAGAGAAGATGACAAGAAAGCTTGAGCTCGTGGAGCAGGAATAAAAGATCCCAGGTAACAGCTAGGATCTGGGCCATCTGAACAGCTACAGAAGTGCCATGGGCTGGAGCTGAAACTAGGAGAAAAATCAAAAGAAGAACTACAGCAATCCATTGTAAGAGTAATTAGGTATCAGGATCCTTCACAAAGGATGCCGTACATCCATGAGAACCTGCTGTCCTGATTTAAAGATTAGACAGTATGATAAAAAAAAGGCTCTGGTTCACCTACAGGTTACTGAGGTAGGACCTCCTGAGCCAGCTTTCGTCCATGGCCTACATGAGCCACGTGCTGTAGGGACGTGAAAAACTAATTTCAGTGTTCCTTCTGGCTCTAAGAGCTCTTACATTAACCAAAAAAGAAAGGAATTCAGGATCAGATGTACTTATTGAAACACCAAACTGATCCTACTGAACTGTTCTTCAAACATTCAAAACCTAAATGAATCAAACATCATTTACTTCCCAAACCTACACAGACAGTCCAGGGAAACATCATCCTACTCTGGTATGCCAATGAAGAACAGATCTGCTGCAAATCAAGGTAAGTTTCATCATCCTTTTTACCGGATGAAAGGAGCATGGAAAGCCCTTAAAGGCTCAAAAGGCTTCAGCTGGGGGCTGCAGTACAGCCCACAGCCATCAGAGTTAATCCGTAAAAAAGCACAAGCAAAAACATGACAGTGCAGCTGCGGGTGATTGAATGCCACACGCCAAGACCTGCTGGCCCTGTGACTGACCTCTGTGGGCAAGGGGCAATTGCTGTGCTCCAGAGAAATTTACTGTTAATGCTCTTGCCTGAGAGCAGAGCTCTGGGCTGAGCTGCAGCTCGGGGTGAGCAGTTTGGGAACTGGGCTAACTGTGGCCAACACCGGCAGTGCCGCAGCTTACCCGCTCCAGGTCCTGCCGCAGGTGTGTGAAGAGCTGCAGCCTCCGGAACAGAACATCCTGCTCCCGTTTCGCCAGATTGTCCTCCTCATCCTTCTTTGGGGTAATCAAAGGCTTATTGAAATTGGATTTCCTCTTCAGTTTCCAGTACTGGTAAAGGAATTCCACTGGCTCCTCAGGCAGTCGCAGGACTTTGGCCACTTCCAAAGACTCAACAAACGTGTAGAACTCGTCCTCCAGCTGCTGGAGCTTTTGCTTGCGGAGGCTGACCCTGTGGGCCTCCTCCTGGTTTTGATCCATGCTGTGGAAAGGGTCCATGTGGGAAGGAAGAGAGGTGTCCTGAATCCCATTGCTATTCTCCTGGCCTGGGCTTTCACTCAAAGTCTCAGCATCTGCTTTCTTGGTGGAGCTGTGCTTGGGACAGTACGACTTGAACTTCACCTCGTCGTTCTCTGCCAAGATGGTCTTCATCTCCAAGCCACGGTCAAACGCGCAGGTGACGTGAAAGGCTGTTCTGCAGTTTTTCACTGAACACTAGAGAAAATATATTACAATTAATCAAATAAATAAGAAGTTAAGAAGTTAAGAAGCCACTTGGCTTAGAACTATTGGGAAAGTTGGGGCTGCTTTGGAAGAAGAACCCTGTCACCATGCTCCACTAGTAAGCTGCACGTACTTCCTCACTCTCTTTAATTAGGGTTACGACTTGGTGTTTTCAGGCCAGGCAAGGATCAAGTGGCCCAGAGGGACAGGATTTTTTAACCTCCCTCCAGCCCTGCCATGCTGCTCCATGCACAAAAAGCCACAAGAGGAACACTCCTACTGACAGAGGAGCCGTTTGTGTACAGCACCATTACCTGAAGTAAAGTGTTCCCCTTTGGACTGTGCCAGCACAGGGGGAAAAAAAACATTGTGGTGGCTCCAGGCCAGCCTGAGACTTTTAATTAAATCTTTCCCAGCACCTGGACCCATGCTATCCAAAAGGCTCAACCAAAGGGAATTTTTTTCCCGTTATCCCAATTTTATAATGTCAAATATTAAATCACTGTCAACCATTACTTCACTGAGTACAGCCTTCACTTTGCCTTGGAGAGGAGAACAGGAAATTCAGAAGTTGTCATTTTTCTTCCTACTCAGTGAACCCGGCCTTCATAAAGTGATGGGCACTAGTTCAGCTGATTTAGCACTTCATTTCCATTACAGCTAATTTCCTTTTGCAAAATGCTATCATCCCTACCACCAACTGAAAGGTTTAAATACATATAAATATGCATACATACACAAACACACACATATGTGTTTGGACCCACTCACACCTCTGGTGAACAGGATTTAAAGTGGAAATGAGCATTAGTGCTCCTAACTAGGAAACAGAGCTATGCTGAACCCAAGCCACCGACCCTGAAAGACCAACACAGTGCATGGGGATGTTTATACAGTGCTTTGTAAAGAAGCCAAATCTCTCTCTCCTCTGGGTTTTCCTGCTCAGGTTGACTCAGCAGCCAGATGGCTTATAAAGGTATGGCAGGGTTTAAACTGTACAGGTTTCAAATGAGCAGTCTTTAATAAAAGCAACATATAAAAGCAATTAAAAAATACCAAAGCATCATTTGCCCTTTCCTCCCTAGTAACAAACAGGCCAGGAGCATCCCAACTGGAACACTGGGCAGTACAGAGAAGTGCTTTAGCCATAATTAGCTCTTACTGCAGCTCATGTTTTATTGGGAGAAGAGGGGAAAGCCTGTCTCACCAGGAGGAAATCTGCTGAACCTAGGGGAATACGCAGTCTTGTTTTTCCCAGGTTATTGCAGCTGCTCTCTGACCAGCCTGACACACACTTCCAGCTGCCACTTTTCCTAATTGTGCACATATCAGAAGGTGGCCTGGAGAACAGACAAAACCAGCTTCAGCTACATAACAGCAGCCAAGAGGAAGGGGATGGCTCTGCAAGAAGGGATTACGGTTGCAAATTTACACGCTGTGGACAGATTTATTTTCTCTAGTTAACACTTACTATTTCATACATTCCTCACATGGAAGTGGACTGTGATAGGTTTCACTAGAACTACTGCTGCCTTGCTGGTTTACAGCTCTTCCTGGCAGCCCCAATCAAATAACTTGGGCCAGAGGAGAAAAGGGAAATGGATATAAAGTAATTTCAAAGTAGTGTAGGACTTGAGCAATTTTTGTGTCTTAATGCTGGTCTGACCACCGTGGATCCTGTAACACCAGGCCAGCCCCAGAAGAAAGAGGTCCACTTCAGCCTCCTTATGAGACTGCAGTATCATCCCTCTATGTCCCAGGGAGCTTCCTGAGGATTGTTTAGCTGCTGGAAGTGCTCTGAGGATGAGGAGCATCACCACAAGGCTAAGCTGTGTCTTACTGTCTTTTTCTACACCAGCACAATACTGCCCCAAATGGGTCACCTGTCTTTATACTCCATCATTTATTCTCAAGGAAAAGAGATCAAACTCTTGTCTGCTGTCCCAGTGTCTCCTCTTTCAAAAAATCAGAGGTTTGGTAATATGTGTTCCCAGTCTTTCTAGATTTTAAATTTTTTCTTAAAAGGATTATTTCACATTTCTGAGTGGTTTTCCACTGTAAAAGATCTACAGGTGCCTTATAGCTAACAACCCAATATAAATATGCATGTGAAAAAACACTGCCCAGTCTGAAATGCTCTGGTGCAGATCAGTTGTCAATAGTAACAACCAGTAACATATTTTCCTATCTACTAAAAACTGACAAAAGAAAACAGGGGGATAGTTGTGTGGTTAAATTACCTGTATAGAAGCTCCAACTTTTTCATTACAAAGGCTGCACACCAGTGCCCACCTACTGCTGGGAATGTGGGAGACTTTTGTGATGGGCTCCATTTTCTCGGGGCTTCCGATGCTCACCTAAGAGAAAAATGGTTAAAAAATTGGAGTGACTGTGACACTGTTAATTGAAAAGAGAAACAATTTTATTAAAGAACTCAAATTCCTTGTGTGTATGCGCAACTTAGTGTGTCCCAAATTCCTCAGTGTATATAAGGATCTGAAATACTTCCTAAAAAAGAAATCAATTTCTCACTTTGTGAGCAAACAAACCAGTTTGAAGGTGAAGCCCACCAATTTAAGATTATCATACAGGATGAGCACTTTGAGAACCCCCAGGAATTCTGTCACATTCGAAGTTTCCCGATTCACCTTTAATGTTCTGTTTACAAAGTGAAATGCTATCCGGCGTCCTTGTTAAAAGAGCTTTTGCCAGCAGCAAAGGCCTCATTTTCCAAGGCCTAATTCTGATTGACAAGGGGGATTTAATTAGTTTCTTTACAGGTGAACCATCATCCCTGCCAGCCTTTTTTAACCTAACCAAGAAGCTTTTATGCTTCATTCCTAAGTTGAACAATGCTTTAAGGAAGCTTTTTTTCTCTGCCAGAATGCCAGGAGCAGCACCCACCTCTGGGATCCAGAGAGCACAGCTGACGTGCACCCACTTGGTGCCGCTGCGGGTGGGCTTCATGGCGCCGCCCTTCTTGGGGCACAGGAGGCACTTGGGCCGGACGCCCAGCGCGCAGGTCCGGCACAGCCAGCTGCCTTCGGGCACCTTCAGGATCCCGTAGCACGCCTAGAGTCCCCACAGGCAGCGGGGGCAAAGAGAGCAAAGCAAACAAACACCACGTTGTTCCCTAGCTGATTGCACGCAGCCTCTCACAACTCTCCACGTTGTTTGTACTCAGAGGGAAAAGTGCAGGATGGCAACTAATTAAGAGCACGTTTTTCAAAAGTTTGTGCCTTTACGGAGCCCTCTATCCCAATTACTATCAGCTTTAATGCACTTAAGTTGCAGGTTTGATGTGAGCAGAGAAACCCTACAGGTCTGAAAATACCGACTTTACTCTGTGGATCTTGTGGGATAGTCACTTGTACTTACACAGCTGTCACAGGCCTAGGCCTTTATCATTAGTACAAAAGCAGTTAAGTAAAACATGCCAGAAAATATGTTTCCTGCTCACCACACAAGTTTTTCCAAACACTGAATGACAACAGAAACTTGCTAAAGCTGGGAAGGAAGGACAGGCTGATGGGAAGGTACCTGCCAGAGTAAGAAGCATCCATGGAAACAGATAGGCTAAAATTTTATCTCTTCTTTTATGTTATGAAAACTTCTGAACTACCACAGAAAGGTGACACAAAGTAGTGCTTCCTTAGCACAGCTCAGTAGGTTCTCTGTTAAATTACCTGGAATAAACCCCACGTGTGTCCCTACTGATTGCCCTTTTGGAGAAGTTTCTGTTCCCACCCAACGCCCTGCTGCTGCCATACCTGGTGCACACAGATATTGCATTTGTCACAGAACACCATTTCATTGCCATCCTCTCCATCTGGAGACTGACAGACGTCACAGACAACGTCCTCGTCGTACTCAATCCCCAGCCCTTCTTCCGTCTCGATGGCGTGGTTCATGTTATCGTAGCAGCGCTGCTCAAACTCCTCCATCACCCTTTCCATGGTGTACTCGTCCAGCTCCAGCATCCCTGGAAAACAGGAGTTGTTCACATAGTTGAAAAAAAGAGTGACAGCCGTCACCACAAACAGCTCCACCTTCCTTCTAACAGCTGAGTAGACACAGCCAATCCCCACACAGACACATTTCATTCCTAGACAATCATGCCTGTTCCAGCATAAACCAGGGAAACTGTAAAAGAATGGCAAACTTGTTTTATAACTGTATTAAACTAAACAAAAGTGGAGTGTCCAAATCTTCCAAATTCTATGAAAAATTTTCCAAGGCTTCCTGGTCTTGTTCTCGTTTTCCTTCTGGGACAGCACCAATTGGAGCTTTTGCTCCAATTTTGCGACCCAGATGTTGATGCTTTGAAGAAAGATTTGAAAGTATTTTGAACCAAAAGTGATGGAGCAGGGGGAGAAAATCAGTGACAAAATCTGCTACGATACTTGGAGCAATCTGCAGTTTCTAACAACAGTTGTTGGTTTATCACAAGTTCCAACCCAACAGGATGCAATCCCAGCTGAGGTCTCCATCAGACCCTGCTACAACAATCAATTATTTTGTTAAAAAGTGAAAAACACAGCTGTAATAAATGCAACATCAAAGCTGGGACAATAACTAAATGCAATATCTAATCTGAAATTTGCTCTTTCCTAACAGCATCCATCAGAAAATTATTCATGACACACAGCTACAGACCCATTATGTTGTGGTATTTTATAATTCAGATTTGTTTTGAAAAAGAAAGGCCTCCCTTTTCACGTAACTCCCCCAGTTTATATCCTGGCATGACCTATCATGTGGAATATCCCTTTGGTCTGTTTGGGTCACGTGAACTGGCTATGCTCCCTCCCAGTTTCTTTTGCTCACCTCCTCACTGACAGAGCATGACACAAGGAAAGAAAAAAGCCCTTGACTTAGGATAACCACAGACCCCAAAATATCAGTGTGCGTTATCAACACCATTCTCATTACGAATCCAAAGCACAGCACTTGTTAGAGCTACTGAGAAGAAATTAGCTCTATCCTAGCTGAAACCAGGACAGGCAGAGAGGAGATGGCAACCTCAGGATAGGTGTTTTAACAAGAAAACTCTCCTTTCAGCTCTCCTTGTGAAAAACTGAGCCAAAAATTCCACAAAACAAAGAATAAAAAACCTCTGTAGCTCCTCCAGATCAGAAGACAAACGCTCCACAAAAGTACTCCCAGCTTCCCTTACTGACAGGTAAATCCTTGCAGCAGGGATCAAGGCATTCCATGCTACCCAAACTGAGCAGCTGAAAAGTAGCAAGAGGGAACATCCAAAATCCTGCTGATGAAAGGATTTTGCCCTGCAACCCAGAACTGCTGCACCAGCAAAGCAGATGATGGCAGGTTTTACACCAGCCTGCAGCTGAATTCTATCTGCTCTCACTTTGTAAGTGACCCTTAGAGACATGACTGACTGCCTGTGTGTTTGCAAGGGTTACAGAATGGGAAGCAGGGGCTGCAGCTCCTGTTCAGATGTTTGCAGTCATTCTTTTACAGAGCCACTGTATGTGCTCAGTACCTGAAGCAGTCCTACAGGGATCAAAGAAAACACAGGGAATTCATGGCTGCAGGGACACCATAAGGAAGCGCTCCAGGTGCAGATCAGGAAGCAGCTCACTTTTCAAATGCCCATTTGTAGTGTCAGTAGTGAGCAGTGTCTAACCAAGCACTCATTACATGTTTCAAGACCCCCAACACGCTGCCTGGTACTGACAGGAACATTTCCTTCCCTCTGCATACAGCAAAACTGAGTGGGTAACGACTTAGAGCAAATAAACTACAAGAAACTACACCAAAACATAAGATCCAACAAATTCTAGCTGTTCACTGTGCCATGTGCAGCATGCACTTTTGAAGGTTATGCTGGTGTAGCAGAATGGCACTCCCTGCAGAGGTACCAATCTGCCCCTCTTGTGCTGCTCACACCCCACTGTAGGAGCCCTCCTCTGGTTTTGGCAAAAGACAGACAGACTGGATAGAAGGACACCAAACAATAAAAAGTGCATTTTTCCCTCAAGGAAAGCCAAGGGAACTCACTGCTGCTGTTTTCCTGAAGATAACTGGAAAGGTAACCTAAACTCTGGAATGGTAAACTGAAATCCTCTAAGTCCAACGCTAAACCTGAGCAGGGCTGATGTGAGATCTGGAAAAAAGGCCTGGATAAGAGACCAGACATAATCTGTTTCTTTCATGTGTTGGTTTAGAAAGAAGAAATGGCGTCATAATTGGTCATTTTGTGGTTTACTAGTTCTTCAGCCATGCCACCTATGGGCTACAGCCAGGTAAAACATGTTTGACTAAACTGCAACCCAAAGCAGGGAACTGCCACAGTGCCAAAACAAAAACCAAAAGTGTTCACCAACACATCCAAACCTCTTCCATCTGGCAGAGCATTTTTCCTCAGCCAAACAACGTGGCAGAAGTTCTGTGCTGACTTACATCCTATTCGGTTCCACTGAAACCCTCTCCTGAAGCACTCACCTTACCAAGAAAACATTCCAGTTTGCCCTTCTCCCCTGTCCTTTCCCACATACATCCCATTCTGCAGAAAAGCTTCCCTTGTGACAGCTCTTCCTCCTGCTCTGGAACTACAGCCCACAGTCACAGTGAGACTTGGGAGCTCCCTCCAATAAATCAGTGCAGGAATTCCTTACTGTCCCATTCCCTGCACCACTCAGCTGGCACAGATTCTCTAAACCTGCCAAACGATTTGTCTTGCCTTCTCTGCACTGAACACCACGAGCTAAAAAGATGACACAGATTTGTGATCAAGAGAAAAATAAATAAATAGAACTATCTGGAAAAACTACCTGAGTGGTCTCTCTGATGTTCCCTTTGAGAACCAAGATGGCAAACTGGGAACTTTGTGAGATGGAAAGCAGCAGAGAAAAAAAACAAAGCATGTGGCCAGATTCTGACCAGGTCTAAGCAGATACAACACAGGAGTTATGAAGGCATCTATCTCAGGGCTTAATCACATCAAGTCTGCTTTCCCATGGCTACCCCAACTCATATGATTACTATCTCCTCATATCTCTACTATTTCTTCCCACTGCTGCCCTCCCTGAAATTATTCTTAAGATTGCCAGCTTTAAAAAGAAAAAAAAAAATTAGAAAAAGGCATCAAATCCCTCATTGCTCACCCATTTCTTTGAATTCTTCGTTGGCAAGTTGCAGCCACGCTACATCCACGTCATTGAGGTCGTAGCGGCACATGCTGTCAGCCAGCGTTCGAATGTCCACGTAGCCCAGCTCCGGAGGCTCCGCGCCGGAGGACACGATGTATTTCCTGGGACGCGTGAAGGTGACGGCTTTTGTCTCCGACACAACCCTGAAACAGACAGGCAGGCAGGCAGGCGTGAGGAGGGCTGGGCTGCTGAGAGCCTCAGCTCTAGAGAATTCCAAATGCCTTAAGTGACCAACAACCACCAGCAGCAGCCACCTAACCATCCCAGCAACCACCTGGCACCGCTGAGATGGGAAAACAGTTCCATGCACTTCCATAATTGATTGGTGGTATTGTAAGGATTTAACTGGAGTTGTCTAGAAATCCAATTCATTAACAGAATTCTAAATAAAATTAAAGGACAGAGCTGTGCTTACTCTTACCTGAAATTCACCCTTGTTTAAAGCCAAAGCAGGGACGCTGTATTTACATAGCGGCTGCCATATATACACACATTAAACTCTGGTTTAAGACTTCTTAAAAATCAATCTGTTTAACTAAAATACTGACCACAAGAACATTCAAGGAAAAAAGAAGTATGTCTGGCTGTCTCAGTAGAGGACCTTGCCTTTTCTCTTGGTTACCAGCACACACTGAAATTGAGCTTGGATGAAACCCGCTTCACAACACCCGCCCGGTACCTGCAGGAGGAACAGGCCACACTGCCAAATGCCTGTCTCCTGCACTGCCACTGGAGATGATTCTTTCGGGTGGTAGTGCTACAAGGGAAGAGACTGCAACACTGTGTCACCAGAGCTCCCTGCTGGGAACAGCCTAAGCTCCACAAGGAGCAGGACAGCCTTCATACCCCACTCTATTCTGCCCCCATCTGAGGTCCAACGTGTGAACTCCTAGCAGAAACCCTGCTCTGCTGCTGCTGTGTTTGCACAAACAGATCTCTGTAAATCCTCTACCTATATCAGTCTTGCACATCCCTAAAGCTTCCCCTCTTCTAGCATATTTCAGACAACGAGAAATGGTGAGCAAGAGGCAAATGCTGAATTAGGAGCTTCTGAGGTGCTGTGTAAAATACAAATGTGAATGACCTTGCCCAAACTGTTTCTGGTCATATTGCACAGTGTTCAAATGTTACAGACTATTGCGTCTTCACAGAGAACGTACTTTAAACTGGGCACTGCTCTCCAAATCTTCTTTATCATAAATTCCTTCCACAGTACTTCTCTGTGGAAATCATAACCTCTGGGCAGCACCCTGCCACAGTAGTGGCACAGAAGAAACAAGCACAGTGATTCTGACCCCAAAACAGCTCCCTTTCCTGACTTTATTTCTGTGCTAGAAAGAAGTAGGAAAAAAGGCAGCCCTTACTACACACTGAAAGCAATTCAGCCGAATTGTCCTTCTGAGCACTTGTTTACAGGGAATCTCCACACAGCCTCGCTCCTTTCTCCTGCTCCTCTGCCCTCCTCACTCACTACCAGGCCACACCTTTTATTCAGTATTATGTTCCTTACTAGCACCAGCTCCCTGTACAGCCTTGGCTTCTATCCTACACCAGCTATGATCTGTCTATTGATTATTCCATGCACAGAACACCCCCACTTCCCTCCCAAAGTCAGGCACAGAGCAGTTCCTGCACTCCAGCAGCACCAGGGCAGGGCTCTCAGAGTGTTTTGTGAGGGAGCAAAGAGGACAATAATCAGGCATCAGTGGGCCCCTCTGACCAGCAGGTGCTCAGCAGTAGGACTACCCAAGATAGCTCAGCAGTAAACAAGGAGTGGTGCCTGCTGTGCCAACACCTACAATTGTGATGCCTTCTTTCCCTGTCTTCTACCATCTTCAGTTTGGAGCAACATCTCTGTTGGCCTTTGGCAGAGAACAGCTCTCTCCTAAGTGAGTACCTGGACCTGCTATAGCCACCAAAGCACCTCCCTGACAGACACAGCGTGGTGATCCCCCTGGGAGGTTTTTCCTCTGCTCAAGTCCACAGGTGTCCTGGCCCTCCCACAGCCTCGGAGATGCTAACAGAGGAATCAGTGAGGAGCAGGCAGTGTGAGTGCACATGGACCGTGTGTGTGTGCCTCTGCAGGGACTGGAAGAGGTCACTGTGGAACAGTGTCCTAGGATGACTGGGCTTACTTCCCAGAAGATCCTATTTGGAAGTTTCCTCCCAAATTTGCCCTAAACCAGGACAAACAGCAAAAGGCTTTGTTCCCATGTCCTACACTGCAGAGCAGAGAGCAAAATGCCAGGTTGTCCTTGGAGCTCTGGGTCCAATCCTTTAGAAGAAGGAAGGACAGCGTTTACCTGATGTGCACGTTAGCTCCTCCTTGCACAGACCTAGCGGGGCACTCTGCAGGTTGCTGCACAGAACAAAAACAACACTAACTTTCCTGTGGCCCCCTTAATCCAAGACTAAAGCTGACAGAGACAGACCTAACAAGAAGCAGTCTGTGTTCCATCATCACAAATCTTTTGTATATATCAAGGATTGAGCTGCTGTGGTCCCACCAGCACTGGTGCATCATTTGGTAATGCCTAATGGGCCAGTCTGGACTGACTCAAAGAGATCTAGAATGATTAAATGGCAAAAATCCTTGCTCTTATTTTCTCCAATCCCTAATAAGCATAAAATGGGCTGCAGCACACTCCTGCCCTTAGAACTGCAGTGTTTAATTTGAAACAGGAAATAGTATCTAAGTGTAACAAACAGGGCAAGGAAAATAAGGGGTTTTTGGATAAGAGCTAGAAAATCTCACATTATTTAGTTACATGAACATCTGGATGGTTCTTGAAACAGTTGAAATGTTGTACAATCGATTTCTTAGGTTAATAAAAGATCACAAAAAAAAAAGAGTAAGAAACAAAATAAATGCTGTGTTTTCTCTAGCCCTTAAGCCTGGTTTGTCCAACTGTTCCTTGAAAAGAACCTATGGCTTGGAAATTAGCAGAGGGAACATCAGACAAGGGCTCTTCCAGCAATGATAAGTGAGCTCAAGTCTGGCTTAAAAATAGAAGCTATTTTTAAGGTTCTGTCATCACACTCCATGCTAGTTTATTGCCAAAAACAGTTCTCTGACATTTGTATTCCACATGGGCAGAACAGGCCTGACTCTTGACCTCTCTGACCATTCCAAATAGTGAAGCAGGTTGCTCTCCATCTCTGAGAATCAAGGCCTTCCTAGCTGGGCACTGCAATAAAGCTCAGGAAGCCAAGGCAATGTAGACATAAGCTGCCAGCACAAACGTGTGTGTATTTGTTCACATTCCTCCAAACTATACCTGGCTACTGGTTCTGGGATGGTCCCTGGGCTAACTGGCACCTGAACTCCCTTTTCCCACTCCTGCCTCCAGGGATCTGCCAGCACATAGTATTCATCAGGGTTCAGCTGGAAGGAGTCATGTAACTTCATGGCAGTGATCAGGTCCGTTCTGAACACCTGCAAAGAGAGTGACCAAGAGAGAAAAATAGAGACACTGACATTTGATATTGACACTCTACGATTCACAGCTTCAGGGTAACCATGGAGCACAGCGTGGAACAAGGTCACTGTACCACCAGTGCACCAGCCCAGCCCACTGCAGAACAGGGTTTAGCTTCATACCAGGGAAAGGGGTGGCTGAAGGCATGAAGACTGACAGGATGACTTTCACCTAACTGCACTACAGGTCCTGGCACTCCTCCTGCACTGGAGACTTGTTCTAAAAGGTGTTACCCACTTTTACCTCCATATTGGCTGCAATAAAAGCTGCAGGAGCTCCAAGCTGTAAAACAGCAGCACAAGAAGATTCATTTTTGCTCCCAGGCTTTCTGGATTTTATTTTTTTTTTTTAATCATTGGAGCTCTGACTCATACCAAGACATTCTAGAAATTCCCTGTGGTAGAAATCAAGGTGTGACTCCACCATGACAGCTGCAAGAGGAAATTCTAGGAAATGATTCTTTATGAAACTATTTATAAAAATAACCCAAAATATAAAAAAAAATAAGACCCAAACTGGAATTCTGGTGGCAGCTCCCCATTCAGCACAGGTATTTATTCGATCAGCTACAGACACCTCTGTGGCACAGCTGTAATTTTCCTTTGCCTTTGCAAAGACATCCAGCTCTAAAGCCAGCAGGATGTTTGGCAACCTGTGGGCTAGCAGCAATGAACAAGCGGCCATGCTGTCTTCAACAAGCCACAGAATGAAACAAAAAAGGGATTCACTCCTGTGGCAGGCCTGCTGTGGCACTGCTGTGGCAGCTCCAGCCTGTTGGCCTTGCAGAAAGTCGAGTGCTGCCATCACAGGCATCCCAACCACAAGCCTGCACTTGCTGACACGAGTTCCAGCCCTTCCCACCCTGCTGCCCGCAAAAGGCAAGGCCCTCCTCACCTCCACAACACTAATTTCTAAGTACTCCACGCCTCTTTCAAAGGAAAGGGCTAAAAACCAACCAGGTGACAGCAAATAAGCACCACCAGGACAAGAAGACAACAGGCCGAGCTCCCTGCAGACTTCTCAGTCCGTGGTGGTCAGAACCAACACCCACAGAGCCCCACGCTGCAGCTACAGCACAAAAGACTCTGGATTTTCAGGGCAGTGCTCCTAGAATCCCTTATGAGGCTGCCAAAGAGGAGAAGTGACCCACCCTCCCAGCCCCAAACCAATGGTCATGCTGTTACCTCAGCCCCAGCCTGCTGCTGCATGTGGCTGAGGCACAACCAGATGTACACAGAAAGCTACCCAGGCAGCCACTTCTGTCATCCACTACTCACACACCTGAATACCCCAGGATTTTTGGGAAGTATTTTAGTGTATCTGATGGCTAACTACACCTCTGAGAATATTCTCCAGTGTGATTTGCCTTGCCACACTGCGCATCTTGAAACACACACAACTCTCCTCCCTCCCAACACACACATACTGTCCCACTTCTGTCTACGTATGTTTCTGTTTCTGCTCTGGTTTTGTCATTAAAATAGCATACAACCATGACATTTTTCTAAACACTTGTCTTGACATGTTCAGAAAAACCACCAACATTAAAAAACACAGAAAAAGATTGCTGTATGAAGAATGGGGTGAATGCTGGTAATGAAATATAATGAAATGTTTAAAATAATTCAATTACAAGTCCTGTGAGGCTTCAATCAAGAAATGAAAAGTAAGCCACAAAACAAACAAGCACAGCTGGCCAGGGGATTCTGCACTTTTAAGTGATTTGACTTAAAGCAATCAAAAGTCAAATTAAAAGAAGACTAAAAATATAAAATGGGACACAGACCTTGCTCAATCTCAGAGCCAAAATAACTCAGGCTCTTGGATAAATTTGTCACAAAACTCCCTCAGAAGCAAAGCTAATGCAGCACCTGACAGCCAAGAAACTCCTTCCCAGGCCAGTGGCCCCATGACACCATTCTTTCTGCTCTAGCTGCTGATGCAATCAAGAGTGCCTGAAGGAAAGCAGAGCTTACAGAAGTGCTGGCTCTCAGAAGCACTGAACACTTCAAAGCTAAAGGGTGAAACCCTGGCCACGCTGAAGTCAGTGGGAATTCTGCCACCAGCTTCAATGAGCCCAGGATTTCACCCGGGGAGTTTCCGAGTGTCACTTTCCTGCCAGCACACTTCTGCTGTGGCGAGAAGGGACAATGCAGGGGGAGAAAGGCTGTGGAGCAGAGAAGTTTATCCAGACTGAGAAAACATGAGAGAACAGCACAAAAATGCAAAGATTCTGACAGCAAAAGCAAGGTAAGGGAGAGAAGAAAACAGAAGGACACAAAAAAAACCCCAACAGCAAGACTCCTAATTATCTGGGATAATTTCTTGATAGCCTTCCACGAGGTAGTTCTCAAAAGCAAGTATAAGGGGCTACTCCTAAGAGATGCACAAAAGGTAACTAAGGAAAACAAGCCTATTGCTAACAAGAAAAAATTCACCAGAGATCTCCACATTCACAAAAAAAAAAAAAAGTCTTTAATAGCCAACAATCAAAGGAGTTTGGAAACCATCAATACTAGGCATAGTTCACACTGAACAATGAATGGGATTCTCCTTGTGAAAATTCTTCTCTGACACTTAGGTACACTGTCATTAGGGAGATTAATAAAGCAGTTTTTCTACGACACCACTCACTAATGTGTAAGGAATACATGTACTGGGCAAGTGCAATAAATGAAAAATTCCATCTCCCAGAGCTAATACTTTCTTTCAGCTTCTACAAAGTCTGCAGTGTAGTATTTTGCCTGAAGACAGGAAGATTCAGCAAGAACATTTCTAAAGAAATGGATCACATTTTGTGTGTTACTAACAGCTGATCCAACCTGGAAAGTTCAAAGATTTTTATCTCCCCTGATAGTATTTCTTCAAAGCACTAGACGAGACAGAACTGTCAGGAAGCAGATTTCTAGTTTGACAAGCACTTTACAAAGATCACACACACCAAGCCCCAGTACAAACTATGAAATAAATGCACCTAATGTAAATTTCCACTGTTCACAAATCAAGCTGCAAATAAACCCTGATGCCTAAAATAGCACAAGAAGACTCTGCAGCTATGCTGAATGGGTGTCAGACTACAACAAAATTCACAGATAGAAACTGGTGGTGGCAGTAACTGTGCCAACAGCTGAACTCTCTAATCTGCAGGGGAGCGGGGAGAGGGGAAGAAGGGATGAGGGAGGGGAGGTATGTGCCAGATACAATGTAGAAAAAAGAAAAAAAAGAAAATGTAAATCAGAAAAAATTGATCCATTATCAGAAAACATTTATGTGTATATTGTGTGTACAGGTACTTTGATAGATGTAACAAAATACAAATACAAAGTCAAATTCCAGAAATACCTCAGAAGGTTTCCGGTCTTCATCTCTGGAACATGAAGTCCTACGACGTTGAGATCTGGAATGCTGGGACCAGGTAGACAGACCTAGGATACAGAAATGATAATTTGCAGGCTTCTGTGACAAACCTCCAGGAAACTCTTTCAAAATGAACCAGAAAATAAAAGCCACTCAATCCTAAATTTCTCTGATCACTCTCCTGGGTCTGGTTTTTTTTCTCATTTCCTAACTGAGGTGTGCCTGTACTGGCTGCACTGCACCTACCTGCCCTCCACTCAGCATTCAAAAGAAGCCACTTCATAACATCCTTCCCCCTGAGCATCAATAAATGACTTCCTGCTAATTAATAACTGACCAGGAGCTCTGCCAATAGCCTGGGATGTACTCCTTGAAGTTAATGTCCTAGATACCTGCACTGGTTACCTGATTTCTGCTGGCATAAGCCTCTGCAAAATGAAACATGCTGCCACACACACAGCAGAGCCCACAGAACAAGCTGTTGTTTCTTCTCCCAAGGAAATCTCCCAGCGTGGTTGTACAATTTTTGCCTGCATAATTATTCACTACATTCCAAACAAATTATACCTTTTTGCCTTGAAACCGTTTGACAGAGTCTCTGTCAGCTTTCACAAATATTGTAACAGGAGGAAAGGAAAAAGAGAAAGAATCTGCACTCCTTTGACAAGATAGTGCTTTGACACCAGAATATATTATACCTGTGCAAATCAACTAATTTTGGCACAGTAAGATTTACAGGTACAGCAGGTATTTTTCACTGCCAACTACACAGCAGTAATGAAAAAAAAAAAAAGGCCAATAAATCTTTCTAGGTTGCAGAGATGAAGGACTTGTACTAGGTCTATCTGATAGGGAAGCTAAGACCTATGTCATTAACTCAGAATTTGCAGATGTGGACAATAACTGCAGACAAATGGAAACAAACTGATGCAAAGGCCTTCCCACACTGCTCATTCCTTCACAGTCTGTGCACAAACATGGTAGGAGTAAAAAGGGTAAGGCTACAGTCTCTAACAGCAGCACCGCCTCACACCAGCCCGCAGAAACTTCTCGAGGATCAGAAAGCCTGCTCAAAAGCACAGGATGGGATAAGTTGTCTATTGAAAATCAAATGAAATTAAATAAAATGAAATGTCTATTGAAAATTACTTCTAAAAAGTAATTTTAGAAGTGAAGTAACTGTTCGAGGCTTTCATTGGAAAGAAAAGACTGAATTCATTATGTGTTAGTTATCTGTTTGTCTTCTCTTTTCAGTTAGTGATACATTAAGGAATCGGCCCCAATAAAACCTCTCTGGAACACAGCAATGAATAACAGACATTACACAGAATATGCATAATGGTCAAAATTGAAGCAATGTTCCCAGCAAATAGCTAAAAATCTTATCTCCTGAGGTAAGAACACAGAGAGGATCATTTTAGGCAAACATTAGTGTTTTAATATAAAAGATGGTCAAGTTATCAGCACTCTTCCTTCTTTCTATGGAGGGAAAAAACAAGAAAAAGAAATAGTCAAGAGACTGACTGCCATTTATTCATCTGTGAAAAAAGCCAGATTCCCTAGATCATTTAACTACCATTCCATTTAAATGTTCCCTTGACAGCTGAAGAAGAAACACAAGCAGGAATATGAACTTCTTGTGAGGATCCTTTCGGACCATCCCCAAACTCTGCTTAAGGTCAGAAGGGAATAAGTAAAATCTCTCACAAAAACTGCGAGGTACAGAGCTAAAATGCATGACAAAAAAATCCAGATTTATTTCCTGTAATGCGGCAATGTAAATATTAACATTTTACCACTCAGACAGATGTGATTTCTTTAATCAACAGCCTCCCTAGAAGACACAGACCACATACATACCCACACAGATTAGTATTCAGTTCTCATGGGTTCTGATATTTTCCATTGGCAAGACAATAATATCTGACCAACTAGCTGCCACTGAGGAGTTCAGCGAGTTAAACTGCTGCACCAGCAACTGAGCACCTGGAAATTTCCAATTCATTTGTGGATCTGAGTGGTTTTGTACACTGCTGGACGTGGGAGAGACAGCTGCACACACGAGAAGGAATTAAGAACAGCAAGCTGTATTGGCAAGGTGTGTTTGACTCAAGGTTCTGTGAGAGATGAGCCTGTGAGTCTGGAGGCTTTAACACAGTTGTTCCCAAGTAAGGCAAGCATCTGGCAAAATTAGTGTACTGGCAGTGTGATGTACTTCTGGGTCTTTACCAGTGTTCTTCAATTCAGCTCTGATGACAACTTATCATGAATTGAATCTTAAAAGAGTATGGGCAGCCTTTTCCAGGTCCCTCTCATGCCACAAAGAAAGCTACAAAGGTGAAGACTAAGACAATCCCTGCCATATCACCCATGTCCATTTCTTCACTGTGTCATCTTACACATCAGAGCAAGTGTCTTAAATGCACACTTCTATGTCCATGTACACAAGGGTTTGGTCACTGGATTAACAACCTGTTCCGTATTTCACAAAAGGGTAACCCTTATCAAAACTACAGGAGCTTCACTTTTAATGATTTGTTGAGTGCTATATGAAAGCACACTACGTAAAATTTCCATGCGTAAGAGACAAGTCAAACACAGCCAGCCTTCCCCAGGATCTATTACAATGGGTGTTCTTTCCATGCCAACTACCGCCCTACACTGAATAACACAAGAAAGTTTCTCAGGTAGTTCTGTACCAGCCCTTCCTTGCACACAAAATCAGTGAAGGCACAGTGGAAACACTGTTATTGAAGAGGATTTTTCTGAGCAGTGTAAACTACATAATACTAGGAGAAAACGGTGGAAGAATTCCTCATGGGGCTGAGGTTTTACTATACACTGCAGCTAAGAGATGACCTTTGGCAAGGGCTTCACGTCAACAGGGAAAACATTTACTCACTGAATAAACAAAGCCAGACTATAAGCCTTGAATTCATAGATTCAAACCAGCACCACTGCTTAGACAAGAAAGTAAGAAATTGAAGGAGCTGGCCAAACGACAGCAAAATATCCAGCCCATAACAGTATTGAATCTAACTACTTTTGAAATCCCAAACAAGAGTTTCAACTCTGCTTCCAACAAAGCTAATGGCAAAATGTCACTGTCTTCACCAGTGCCAAGCCCAAGTCACTGAATTTCCCAAAGCTGCTCTCATTAATAAGCCATCCACCCACTCTGCCTACACCAATAGAAGTGCAGGAGATAAATTAAGGATGTTATATGTCTATTAAGCATTCTTTCCATATTTTCATACCTAATGCAGAAAAGGGACCTCACTGAAGGCAGAAATTCACAGCCCCATTACACCTGCTTCAGTGGTTAATGATCTGATTGGTACATCTGAGTGTGCGGGAAGAAAGAACCATCCCTGGATTATACAGAAGGCAGAAGCTACTCTGGCCAAAACAAAACACAGGATTCAAAACAGCTCTCCTGTACTATAACAAGCACATGAACCTAGTTCAGTTATTTCAGAAATATTCCAGGCACTTCACCAAAATCGTTCTCTTTCATTAAGTATCCAAAATCACTGTGTTCAGCAAGTTTTCTGAGTACTAGCCCTAGTCCCAAACTGGATTAGGATCACCAAGACTAGAAAAACAACTTAAGATCAAGACAAGAGTTAAATTTAGTTACTGTAAAATAAAATTAAAATTTTAAAAAATCATAAGGCAAGTCTGAATCACTGGGATTTGGAAGATATAAAAGTTCTGTAAGATACCGTTATACACCTCATGGGAAGAATGAGTTTCACAGCAGATGGAAAAACAGTGAGATGTTAAGAGAGCCCATGCTACCACAAGCCATGTGAGAAACAGTAAATATGAAAAATACACAACTCCAAGGCATGAAGCCAAATAAACACATCCAAAACATGCATTTCCATCATAGTTAGACATCAGAGATAAAAGGTATCTTATTAAATGTCACGTGATCATGGCAAGTCTAGGATGAACACAGCAGCCTACTGAGCATTATCACTTTGGGAGACAGACCAAGATCATTTGGATTCTTTTACAGTTCAGATTCTTTCAGATGACCAAGGTATTTGTGTGTTTTAAAAGGATTTCATCACTGAGAACAACCGGAGAGGGATCATACTTCTATTACATGCTCTTAGTTTTCCTTTTGCATTTATCCACTTACGGTCAAAAAGCAAAAAGAAATCCCAAACCACGAAAAAGGTGTAACCCTCAGCAAGGAAGGCAGAGCTCTAACACACCACTGGTGCTGCAAAGAACTTCTCAGACTCCAACAGGGATTTTTTCTGTTCCCCAAGGCTGCTATGAACACTTCACACTGTAAATACAGTGTTCTTATAATACCGCCACAGGGTGTATGTAACACACACGCCTCCTGATAATAAAAGAAAGCAATCAAGGAGTGTGCATTCTTTTTCCCCACTTGTGAAGAACACACACTTCCCAAAAGGAAAAACTTAATCAATTTTAACTGCATCATTTTATTAAATGATCTGTCAAGAATAGGTTTTCATTCCAAAAAAAAAAAAATCCAATCAAAACAGAAAATTGCTTGGAACCAATAAAACAATTCAAACCCTCAGGGAATTCTACCCCACAACTAATACACTGCTCAGCATGAGCAGAGAAGTCTCAGCTATTAGATATCGTGCACAAGGCTGTTGTAAAGCCACCTGTAAGGCACCCAGCTGTGTCCCTGGAGAACTACCTGCTGCTACAGCCTCTGAACACTTCAAAGCCTCAGATCACTGCAAGCACTGCTCCCACCATAAATACACTGCTGCTACAGCAGGCAGCACAACAGAGCAAAGCAGCCCTGACACAGATCCATGTCTGGCTGTCACTTCTGCTTAACACCAGCCCTTCCAGATGCCTGTGCTGCTCACTCTGAGACCGACTAGGTGCTGCTGCCAATGCTGTCAGAAAGATCTGCAGCCTGCGGAGAAAACAGGGGTGCTCAGTCTCCCCATTTAGTGCCTGGCCCACAACTCCTTACAGCAGGGGCTCCATGCCACTTAGAAATATCTCCATGCTTGGACTCAAAATCCAGCACAAAGCAAACAGAAGCAAACTATTCTTTCCATTATGTCAGGTACAGAAAGAGCTGGCTGGGCAGAAGTCTTCAGGCCTTATCACAGAGAAAGCAGCATGCAAGCAAACACAACCTAAGACACCATGTCACGTAGCCAAATTTCCCTTCTTACTTTGTTGCTGGAGGGTTCACCCATCTATCTTCCTTATCTTTATAGCATATTATTATACAATCATCTCATTCAAGATCAAAACAGAAGAAGCAATAGCCTTTTATCTCTTGTCAACTGCAATGCTACTTGAAATTTACTATCAGTTGAGGACTCCCCAGTTGCAGCTGCTGAACAGTGTCGATCTGTATGATCTCTGCAGTGCTTTACAACACCACAGCACAATTGCTCTGTCTCTGACACACACGAAGAGCCATTCCTGCAGCTCCACTCCACAGCACTTTAACACAAGTTCCCGCCTGTCATCCCTTTCCTCAGCGGCACGTACTTGGGTTTGATCATCTCACAGAACACACACGTAACCACGCACAGGCACGTGTCACTCTTATAACAGTCAGGAATTCCTAGACCTCATCTTGTTTTTCAGCACAAGACCCAAGTGCCTCTCAAGCTCCCCAGACCAATTCCCATGGTAGCCATGTTTTACCATAACAGTAGACAGTTTTAACCCAAGTTTACTACAGGTTATCAAAGTCAATTTGAGCACCTCCCATTCACAGGCTGATAACACATGCTGTCAAGGCCTTGAAAGTCCAGTGGACTTAGGTGTACTCAATCTAGCAGTCTTGTAAAGAAAAATGAATGTGCCTCTCCAAAAATGAATCATGGTATCACAGAATGTGCTGAGTTGGAAAGGACCCACCAGGATCATGAAGTCCAACCCCTGGCCCTGCACAGGACCAGCCCCAGGAGTCATACCATGAGCCTGAAAGCGTTGTTCAAATGCTTCAGGAACTCTGTCAGGCTGGTGCTGTGACCACTTCCCTGGGGACCCCGTTCCAGTGCCCAGCCACCCTCTGGTGGAAGAACCTTTTCCTGACATCCAACCTAAACCTCCCTGGTTCACTTCAGGCCATTTCCTTGAGTGCTGTCCCTGGTCATGAGAGTGAAGAGATTGGTGCCTGCCCCTCTGCTTCCCCTCACAAGGATGTTGAAGACCACAACATCTTCCCTCAGTCTCCTCTTCTCCAGGCTGAGCAGACCAAGTGACCTNGCAGAACCCTGCACTTGTCCTTATTGACCTTCATACAGTTGGTGATTGCTCAGCCCTCTAATTTGCTGAGGTCTCTGCAGGGCCTCTTTGCCCTCAAGGGAGCTGACAGCGACTGCCAATTAAGTGTCCTTGGCAAGTTTACTTAGTATCCTTCTTCAGGTGTCCAGGTCCTTTAGGAAGATGTCGAAGAGCACAGGGCTAGAATGGAGCCCTGCAGAACGTGGACACCAGTTGATGTTACCCCATTCCCTACAATCCTTTGTGCCCAACCCATGAGCCAGTTGCTCACCCATCACGTAACACGATTGTCCAGCTGTGTGCTGGACATCTTGCCCAGAAGGATCTTATGAGAGACAGTATCCAAAGCTTTGCTCAAGTCCAAAAAGATTGCATCTACTGGCTTCCCGGCATCAACAAGGTAGGTCACCCTGTTGTACAAGGATTCAACAAGCAGGACTTTGCCTCACAAAGCTGTGCTGCCTGTGACCAGTGCTGGTTGTGCAATGCTACAGCTGTTTTTTCAATACCTCCCTAAATAATCTTTTCCATGATTTTACCTAGGCACTAGCGACACTGACAGACCTTTAGTTTCTGGGGTCCTCCTTTTCGCACTTCTTGAAAATTTTAAAGTTTGTCAGCTTCCAGTCAGCTGGGATGTCTCAGGATTCCTGATACTGTTCAAAAATCATCAAGAGACATTTTGCAATGACATCAGCTAGCTCCTTGAGGATTCTGTGATGAATCCCATCAGGCTTTATAGATTTGTAGGGATCCAGCTGCAGCAACAGATCCTACACAAGTTCAGGGTTAACTGGGAGTTGATAATTCTCATCATCATGATCCTTCAGCTCAGGGCACTGAGACCCCCTTGGTCCACCATCACTGCTGAAGACAGGGGAAAAGAATGCATTAAACATCTCTGCCTTGTCCATGTCCCTGTTTGTGAGGTGACCAGCCTCATCCTGTAACAGGCTGATGCTATTTTAATACTGTCTTTTGCCATTAATGTATTTAATAAAACTCCTTTTATCATCCCCCACATTTCTGGCCACCTCCAACTCTAAGTGAGCTTTGGCCACTCCCTACAGTGGCAAACAGCATCTCTGTGTTCTTCCCATGTCACCTGACCTTGCTTGTACTGAGAACGCACCTTCCTTTTTTGCCTTACATCCAAGAGGACACCCCTGTTCAGCTCAGCCAGCCTTCTGCCTCACCTGCTTGACTTGCAACATTTAGGAATTGCCTGCTCCTGTGCCCTTAGGAGGTGGTGTTTAAAAACTGACAAGCACTGATGGACCCCAGCATCTGCAAAAACATTTTCTCAGGGGACTTTACTTACTATTTCCCTGAGCAGCTTTGCAGTCTGCTCTCCTCGTGTCCAGAGATGGGGTTTGCCTGGCCCTTTTCCTCCTGTCAAATCATTTTTCCTGTCAAATGACGGTGATCATTAAGGGAAGTGCCTTCCTCAGATGTGATACCCTATCAGCCAAGAGAAGCCTTTCAAATCACTCTTCCAGATTGCTCCAGCAACTTCACACAAGCCACTCTGCCCCACTCTGAGATTAACCTTCAGATAAGATGCTTGTTCTTACCATCTGTCATCACTCACCAACCCTTTTTCAAAGGCACAGAGTGACCACTACACTTGCTGCTCTGCCCAAATTCTGAGCACTGTAACTATGTTATGTTCTGTTGTTTAGTCACCATCCCTTCCTCCTAGCCAGATCAAACGAAAAAGTAAAAAACGTTCCTCACTTCCTTTTCACAAAGCTCTGCACATGCAATCACCACATCTCAGGCCAGCAGCGGCTGCAATTCTACAGTAAATGACACACACCCCCAAGGTTATGTACTCGGTAACCTTTGTGAAGGCACCCTGGGATCCATCTCAAACACTACAGGAATCCACTGGGATTCAAAGCCCTTTCTAAATCTAAGATCCCCGTCATTCAGTCAGTGCAATGGATATTGGCAAAATTCATTTAACTTTAAAATAACATTTGTTTAGCAATGATAGAATAAGAGTCTGCCTAAATTACAGAACTCTATTCCATAATCCATAGGTATTAAATCTTTCATTTCTCAGAACTCACGTGAAACTCTGTAAATCTTGGAAGTATTTTTCATCTGCAAGTGTCTTCAGTCCTTCTCTCGGACACTCTGCATGTAGGAGTATGATAAATTGATAATTCCTCCAAGAATAAATGAAAAAGCATCATGGGAGTAAGTAAAGTCTGAATAAAATCATGCTTTGAATTCCTTGCTCATGGAAAACCGCACAAACTCTCTTTGACACCAAGGAGTGCCTGGATTTCACACAATTTCCCTCATACAAATGTCCATGAGTTTCAGACTTTTCTCAAAAACAAGCTGTCCACATGTCAAACCAATTTATGCAAAAAGGAATGCCTTGAAGCTATAAATGGGAACTCCTCCACCGCACAACTTGATCTCAGCAGGAAACAGCATATGGAATATTCAGCACAATCCACCTTTGCAGATTTACCGACCAACAAAGCTAAAAAGCCAGGTGTGTCAAACGCTGACCAGGAAAGCTAAAACAGCTTCAGTATCTAACATTTAATTAGAGTCAGACTGAGAACCATAAAGAGAAGGTTTAGCAACAGAGGAGCAAGCTGAAATGCAGTGTAACAAAACTTGCTTAAAAACTATCAAAACCCTAGCCAGCCACCAGAAAACAGGAGCATAATGGATTTGAGGTAAACATTACTGATTTCCTTCCCAGGCTTTGAAGAATGCAGCATATATATCACAAGGCTTTTATGATGGGCCTGGCTAATATGAATGCCCATTATAGTTGCTGTACTACACTATGTGGAAGGCCACAGAAACAAACAAGCTTTGCCAGGTGACCAAAGAAGAAAAGCTTTCAGGAGCAAACACTTTTAAGCACTTCCCTAAGCCTCTCTCAACATCATTCCTCTGTATTTAGACAAAAGTTCAAAATCCAGAGCAATGCCTGCAAGTCATTTTTCATTCAATTATATTTCACAGATAAGAGGTTCAAAAGTGACCTCTAATTTCAGGAAATGAAATCCCTGAGAACACGCTCAGATATCCAGGGACTAACTGCAGAACTGCCAGGCAAAACTGGCTCTGACACCTCGTGCCCAGTGCTTCAAATATGCTTTTTGGCTTTGTGTTGAAATGAGGATTTAGAATTTTGATTCTAAGGGGACATAGCTTAACAATTTCTAGTAGTTAGGTTGAAGTACATGCAATAAATACTTTTGGGAGCTTAGCTTTAGGAAAAGAATCAAGTCTGAGGGCAAGGAAGAAGTGATGAGGAAGGCAAGGGCACTGTCTTTAAGCTGCAAGGCTTTAAAATACTGCAAAAAACACATAACCACGTACACTGAAATATCTTACATGAGTCAGTAAATACATGTATATACTCTAGGACTGAAGCTAAGTTGTTAAGCTGTCTTCTCTGCTCTTTTTCGCCCCTAAATGAAAGGCATTGTCCCTTCTTTCATCTCACAAAATGAGAGTACCTTTTTCTCCCTCTTTTTCTCCAGAACAATGTATTTTTAGCACTTGGGTATGAGCTTTGTTTCCTTGTGACTACCAAGGAAACTGATTCAGTTCAGTGATCCAAAGGAAAACAACTTTTTTTTTTAATAAAGCCCATTATTAGTGGCATCATTACTATTACATTCCAAATATTCATATTCCTGATCTTAAGAGAATAAAATGCATTTTTTTTTTTTTTGCATGCCAAAATATTTTCTGGGTTGCACAAGCCCACATGCTGGAGCCTAGCCCAAAAAAACCACCATGATTCAGGTTACCCCAAACACATTTACTCAGTGACCCTCATGAAGAACCTGAGATGCCTGATCACAGTCTAGTAAAGCACACTGTGCAAACTCAGCTGTAGAACTGCAGCAGCTGGAGGCACAATCCTCATCTTGTAGGAGGAGGGAGAGCAAGGCTGAGCCCTAAGCTCAAAGACCACAGAGCTCATAATGATGCAACAAGTCCACCTGGGGGTCAAGAGCTGCCAACAGGATTCCAACTGGGTGTTGATTAAAATTTCAACGTTTCAAGTAGAAGATGTCTGTTTGAAACACCCAGAATAGTCAAATGTAATTGTTGTCGGCCTCTGGAAACTCAAAGAAGGAAAAATAGCTACTGAAAAACTTGAAGCCTTCAATACAGACCACAAAAATTCAATAGCATTTTT
>WAAE01003204.1:38383-50304 GCA_013400495.1 Nicator chloris
TTTTGGGGGGGGGGGGGAGGGGGGAACTTCCTTACCCTTCTAAGACTACTGTAAATACAGTGGATCAGAGATGCTACTGGCAGAGTAAGACTACAGAAACAAACATAGTGAAGAGTAATCAGTAATTCTACTAAAGGCAACAGAGATCCTGTGAAGGTGAAACCTGTAAGGGGACACCCTTGACATTCAAACACAGTTGCAAGGAACCACTGGTATCTCCTGTAACAGGAAAAGTGGAAAGAACCTAAGCTAAGTCAGTCATTCTTTTCAGGGAAGCCTGAATGACAAAAAGCCTTGGAAGTGCTGACCACACATTAAACATTATCTGGGCTTCTGATTAATAACCCTTGATCCTTCTGAACATGTATATATTAATAGAATGAATATGCAGGAATCTGTATCTGAATTCACCCAGTAACAAGAGGCAAAAAAACCTCAAAAACATAATCAAGAAAAAAAAAAACAAGTGTAATGCAAAGGAAGTCACAGATATTTCAAATAATACTTGAAAACACTTTTAAAATTTCACTACCTTTGCCATGCAATTTATTCAGCGAAGTTATTTGCAATAACCAGGCTTTAAAATAGACAGATTGTAAAAGGGCAAGAGGTTTCCTTTTCTTTTCCAAACTCATTTTCTTATATCATGATCTATGGAACAGATTTTGTGGAAAATATAATTCACTAAGTTGATAACTGTATTCCAAATAGTCATACATCAAACAGTATTACAAACAAGAGCTGTAATCAGCAACAGGTCAGTCAATTGTATCTATTTCAGAACTTCAATTCCAAGATTAACTGCTTCATATTTTATTTGGTAAAAGCTGTTACACAAGGCACATGAAGAGATCAAAGGCGTAAGAAAAACAGCTAAGGGAGTGAAAATAAAGACTATTATTAATATGAAACACTATTTTATAGTCTCTAGGGAATGAAAAAAGAGTGAAGCTAAATTCCAATGGAAGACATCATGTTTGCTGCTACTTATTTATCTTACAAATAAAAACACACCTTTGTTTCTGGGAAGTACACATCACCTTTAAGGAAGTGCATTGACTTCAATTTTAATAAGCTCAACTAAACTTCTACCCAATACAAACACGTCTGATTTGTTTGGGGTTTTTTCTTCCAAAATCCCCCAACTGCAGGTAGCTCTCCAAAACTAAGCCAAATTCCTCACCTCTAACAGATTTTGCTCAATCATTATTTGGATTAACTCCTAATCAGCCTGCTAGTTCTTACCTTCTCTAATCCTTTCACCTTTACTACTTCATTTCAGCAACAGTTTGCCTAGGGTTGTTTAAAGAGGCAGATTTGGCCATACCTGAGCAGGTGCCCAGGCAGCACAGACACACCTAAGAAATGCATGCAGGTAAAGCAGTTACCTACGTGGTGCCACAGTGTACCACAGGGATAAGTTCTCAGAGTGAAGCTTTCAAAAGCACCTAGGAAACCACCCCAATCATTTTCAGACTGAAATTGTATAAAAACCCCTCAAGTTTGAAGACGTGCATCCAGATAGATCAAATTAAAACCATGAAAACCTCTCTGACAACTGGCTAACCTGCGGTATTGTTAAGTGCAATCTACCTGCTTGTTTGGGCAAATAAGACACCTTGGCACATTCCCCAAACTGGTATTTTGTCTCTCCCCACCATCCCTTCTTTTTTTTGCTTAAAGGAAAGATTAAGATTCTGCTTAAATGAAAGATTATCAGTCACTGGAATCCAAACACAAGACAGAGTGAGATACCACAGTGTGTGCTAATTACATCAGTACAGAAACAGTTAAAAGCCATAAATACATTCTCTATCCAAATTAGTGATTTGCTAAACTCAAATTCTTGTAAGCAGTTCCTCAAAGAAAATCTTCAAATGCAGTGAGGAACAACTTTTATGCTCTGTTAATCTTTTCTGCTTAAGCTTGAAGCACTATACTTCCCCACTGCACAAGAGGGTATGAGAAGACTGAAGAAAATTTAAAATCCTTATGCAAACTTCTATGGGCAATGTCAGATGTCTCCATGCTCACTGGATCCTTATAATGATAAATTATGCTGCTTGCCAAGATTTCAATGATGACCACTGGCTTTTTGTTCTTGTTTTATCTTATTCACTAAAACTACATGCCAGTTCAACAGGGGGATCCTGGATCTACTGTCCACCTGTGCTCAGAATGACTGAGGAGTTCAAAACTAGACCCTTACAACACACATCCCTACCAGTACAACCAATATGCAAAATGCCTCTGGCACATGAAACATTCCATTAGAACACGTTTTCCAACCCATAACCTCCTGCACTCCACAACAAAGGAGCACTTACTGCCATTGTCGTCAGAGTCCTCACTGCTGCTAGGAAGCCGATGTCGTTTCATGATCTCCCCGGGAAACAGCAGGCAGCCTGGGAAGCAATGAGACAGCACTTAACCCCAGGTAATAACACACAGTCATCAACTTGTGCTTCTGATGGCATGCGAGCAGTTACAGCACACAAAGGAAAACAAACAACTCCAACTGCAGCTGAAATATGAACACTGAACCTCTCAAGGATGCTTAATTAGGCTGTTATCATATGAACAGGTGAACAACACTGGAGAGTGGCAGTGACAATCCCACCAATGCTTTCCCCCCACCAAAAAGCTGTGTTTTGTCCTGAGAGGTGTTAAAATCACTAAACATCCCCAGCCAATGTGCTTAACTTCCCTCTCTATTCTGACACTAGATTTGGAGTACAATAACGTTTTACTGCTTGTGTAAATATTTACTTTGGCTAATATATTTTTGAAGCGATTTTATTCCTGTTTAAAGTGCCAGATGTACAAAATTGGAGATTAAAGCCATCCACTTACACGTAAAAAATGAAACATCAGCAGTAGCAAGCCCAGTTTGCCCAGATGAACTAAACATGCATCATCTGTGCCCTGGAAAGCACCACCCTCTAAGATGAGAGAGTTACTCCCTCCTGCAGGCACATTTCTAGCACCATGCCTAACACTAACTGTTCTTTGGGAGTAAGATTATTCAGATGATTATTCAGAGGTTCCTCCAAACTGCCAGATTTCTACCAATACCAAATTCATGGGCACATGGGCCTGTGATAAAAAGGCCAAAAATTTGAAATCTGTTTAACTGCTATTCTCAGGGTGCTGCCATTTTCATGTGTATTCCCTGTGGAACAAAACCAAATTCAGAAAAAAACCAAGGAAGCTGTAAATAGCTAGTTGTATTTACATGTAATAAACTATTAAAAAGTGCAAGTTGAAGAGCAGAGAAAAACATGACAAGACAAGTCCAGAAAGGCATATCCACCATAAGTTAAACTGACAAGGACTTTAGATGCACATCAAAGGCCCTGAGCCTTTGCTTACCACATATCAGTCGTGGTATCAACAAGGTCTGGGCACTCTGCTGGCAGCAAATCCCTCACACCTACCTCTGCAGACAGATTTGGAGATCAGATGCCAAAATACTCTTTTGCTTCTAGCTAAGTGCAGAAAATCTAACCTTATTTCCATGTGAGTTCAGACTTCCTCGAAACCTCTCAACAAAACTTTTTCCTTTGGTCCTTCGTGTAAGAATTAATTGCTTCAACTTTGTTCACTGAGAACACAGCACACTGTAAGAAATTCAATAGTGCCTTCAACTTTTAAAGGACTGATTTCCAAAATAAGAAAACCCAAAAAGCCTAACAAAGCCTGATACTATTGACAGTGGAGTACAAAAATATCTGCTCTTCCAGAAGTGATTCATATAAAAAGAAATTAGCATTTTGAGGGAATTCATTTTGCCACTGCTAACAAGTCACAAGCAGCTGAACCTGAGACTCTATTTTACACTTCCAGAGAACTTAATACAGTTCTAAGAACATGAGCATTACAGGAATGCCTCCTTTTTCATATTACATGTGCAAACAGAGTTGGGGGAAAGCCTCCCTCCCACAGACTGACTTTTCAGAGTGGGATTTAATACACCTGTCATTGAAACATGTAACAGTTTTGAACTGAAAACTTTGCTCACTAAATAGAAGCTGAATGGTTCAGCTCGCCAAGACCTTTTGTCACCTTTTCATAGAGCAAAAGTTCACATACAGTGTCTGGTGCCAGAGAATAAAGAATCAGCAATGGCAGCCTCTTACAGGCTAGAAGAATTCCCTCCAAAAATTGCTTTGAAGCAGGCCAGAACTTTGTGTGTACGGGAGATGGAAATGCTGCCAGTGGATAAATACACAGACCAGCCAGGACCATCAAAACCCACTGAACACAGATCTGGTATAAATGCAGGAGATCCAGAGCCAAGTTTCTATACAGTCAGAAAGACAGAAAGCCAATATTCAGATCCAAAACAGGCTAAGACAGAACTGAAAAATCAATTACTTCTTAAAAGGCCAAAACTAGGGGGATGAACATCTGTTGTAAAGTACTTTTTCTAATAGTTTATATTTTAATAACAGCAATGTAGAAGATGATATTCACTTAGCAAAAATTTCCCATAAACAAAGTAAAGAAAATCTGGAAGAAAACACAGGAAAATTGTCCTATCTCAGAAGTGTAATTTGTATATTCCTGGTCAAAATCCTCACTTCCTGGTTTATTTCCCACATGATGTGAAAAGTATAATACACTGTTAAGCAAGATAACAGAGTGTATGCACACTAAGAGACACCTGTGAACTTGCAACAAGAAAATTTGGAGTTTTGCTCCTTCACTTCTTTCTGGATAAGTGCATTTTGAATTGATCTTCTCATAACATACTTTCTGCAAACTCCAAAAAATAAGGAAAGAGATGGAACCGTCTTCCTCCTACCACGTGTCTTTAAAAAACAAACACAACATCTCCTTTTTGGCTGCTGTTTAAAGGAAAGAGTGGTAATCACACCTCCCAGTTTAAGCACTCTCCAGAGTTTTTCAGGAAATAAGCCAGAACAGAAGCCACTTTCCTGAGTAGAGAGTATTAGATAAGGCAGTTAATTTCCTTGTCCACTCTAGTCAGGTATCTGAAGTTGGCCACACTGAAAAGCTTGTATTCTCAATAGTAACATTAAAAGAAATATCCCATTTGATGAAGTTCCTGTGAGATTGTTTTACAGATCCATGTGGGGGGAAAAAGAAAAAAAGAAAAAAAGAAAAAAAAGTTAACACTCAGAGATCTCATTTTCCCATCTTTAAACGTAACCTGAGTTTACAGGGAGCTAAATCACAGATGAAAAAACAGCATCTGGCTTCTCAGAGCAAGACTCAAACCCCGTAAGATTAACCCCCTGGAACTTTTGTCATTAGGCAAACAGCTTTTTCAACCTCTAAAATAATTTTAAACTGCTCCTACCAGATGTTCATATCCACAGCTCAGAACACATGCTCTAGAGATAACACTGGAACAGCTAATAAGACTTACAACCATGCAGATTGAAATGCTGCTGGTTTTAAGGGTCTCACAGCACCTCTGCCTCAAAGGCTACTGGCTTCTGTCAGGTGGTGGGTGACTCAAAGTCACACAAGAAACGTGTTTAGAAGTGCACATTAAAAATAAACATGGGTTATGGATAGGGATGGTTAGATGTAGACTGATAACTGCAAGTTTTTTCCCTCTTCCAGCAGGCATACACTACGATCACTATGCCTGTAAGCAAAGAGAATTCACATGTAAGCATAAAAACAGTAAAACATTTGAGGCCAGCTTTAGTACCAGGAGTAAAAGCTATGCACCCCAGCCTGCAACACTTGCAGGGCAGGAAGAGACAGCCAGATCACTGAGCTCAACTCCCAAGTGCGTGCAACCACGTAATTGCTGTCCAGCCCAGAAGCTTCTGCAAAACACCCAGTGCACCCACACACACCACAGGGTGACCTCCCAAACCCCTTTGCAGAACGAATGGTGTTCTGAAGCAAGGACACAGCCAGGCAAGCAGTGTTTCTCAGTGAACCCCGGATCTTCTAGCAAACATTTCTACAACGGATTTTCCCAAATTCTTACACCAGCCCCAAATGGGTGTTTGCTAAACACACCGTTTGTGCACCTGAAGAGAAAGCCCAGCACTTCAAAAGCTGCAGCAGAGTCCAAAACCCTATGCTCACAAAGGCTGCATCACCAAGCCACACTCTGGATCAGTTTTCAGTGACTCATGTGAATTCTTAATAACTCAGCAACTTTTGTATATAAACTTTCAGTTTCATTTCTTTTTGTTAAAACCATCCTTTCAGAAATCAGTCAGACCAACACTTAGCATGCTGATCGTGTTTTCTCCTGAGCACTCCAATATAACATTTACCCATTTATTGGGGAGGAACCAAACTGGGCTCAGACTAATGCCGGCCTTCAGCCAAACACAACTTTCAAGAAACAGCCACAACCCCGCTGTCAATGCTACTCCAATTCCATGGGCAGCAAAAGCAAAGCATTCAAGAACACTTCATGCAATTGCACCACCATGATAAATGGCACAAATGGGACAGAGATTGTGCCTTTTTAGTCCCCAGTCACCCTCAGATGAGCTGGTCACACCAGGGCAGCACTGGTCAGGCCAAGCACAGCTTGCAACACGCCCTAGTGTGCTGCTCCAGAGGCTGAAGGTGCTGCTCTGTTTTACAGAAACACCTCACCAGCCGCTTTTCCATCCTTTTTAATCGTGCTTGCTCTGGAAGTTAAGCTCTGGGTTTTACTCACTGATTAGACACAAACTTTAAACATAAGAATGCAGCTCTGGACTTAGATGGTGCATTTGGTCAAATTGTTTTTGAAGGCAAAATTACACCACCTGAAACTGGCTTCTGTATGTTGGAGAGAGCAGTAAGCCTTTTTCCAAATACCTGTAAATGCTGTGCAAATGAAATGACTAGACAATAATCCAACATAATCAATGTCAGGCCATAAAACAGCATTTGAATTTATATATCCTTGTGGAGTGAGCAACAAACATCTAAATCTATACAAATAACTAAATGCAGGTAGGCACAGAGACTTTGTGTGTGTCTACACACTACAGCTTCACCACTTCCCAGTATTTGATGACATATGCAGTGCAATGGGTTAGACTCAGCAACCTGACACACTACAGCAAATTGACTATTTTTAGCAGTGTGCACTATCATGCTACTCCATCCTTACCTCTCCAAGAGATAAATTACCAACAAAACCCAAAGACCCCACTGGACAGAGATGTCAAGACCCTTCCTTTTTTCTCCCACGCTGGAGTCCCAGGAGTTGCACTGATAAGTGTAAAAAATGCCAAGAGCAGAAATCCAGACACTACCCCATGAAACTGGGACAACAGCGTGCACACACATACACCCATGTGCCACACACCACGTGCACAGCTAAAAACCCCACATAGTTCTTCACTCAGTTTGACCTCAAGTAGAGAGGCAATCAAAGGGAAAGATGTAAAGTGTGTCAGTCCTTGTTATGCAAATAGCTAAACAGAACCAGATTGTAAAAAAAAAATTATACATGGAAAAATGTACATCCTCAGGTCAAAGGTTTTCCACAGCACCTTCTTACTGAAGTATTTTCAAGGGCTGCATAAACCCCTGGGTAAAAGAGTGTATAATTCAAACTCTGACAGACAATTAACTGTAACCATGTTAACGGGTGTCACTATAACAAACTGCACTGAACAGCTGCAGAGACAGAATGGGAAGAAAGCAGAGTTATGACAGATGTACACCCTGAAGACAAACTGAAAAACTGGCTTTTCCTGAAAGTAACCCACTAACTGCAATGAAACGAAGACCTAATTATCTCTAGTACACAAGAAATTGCTTCAGAATACCTATTGTACAAATGGAAGTGAAGTGTGACACAGCTGAATAAAACATAGAAGATAGAGACAGTTGGCTTCTACTACTGGCTCTTTTTAAATAGCTTATTTATAACACCATCCCTTCTTCACTGACACCTGACATCACAAGAAGCTTTTTTGCTTCTACCCTAGACCTAAAACAAAAAAAAAAGAAAAGAAAAAGGAAGCATATCACAAATAAGCTGTATTACTAAAATCCACCTAAAACTTTAAAATTCCACAAAAGCTTTCACAGCACCATTTTATAGTCACAAGGATACAAGAAAAGCTCTGAAATGAAATATTACAGTATTATGGAGCACCATCCACAGTGCAAAGTGTCACAGACCTTGAATCTGGAGAAAAAAAATCCTCCAAGCCTCACGACCAAAGAAGTACTTGGCCAAACAAGGCAAACAGTGTTCTCCACAAAGAATATCTCTACCGAATTCAGCACACCTATTCAAAATTGCACAAGACAAGAGAGAAGCACAATTTGGCCATATCAACACAACACTTCTAAGGAATCCACGTGCTCATTTAGGCACCTGTGCAAGCTAGCTCACAATGTTAATTTACTACCTGAGCAGTGGCAGCAAATTATCCCCAAACTGTGGGAGTGAGTGAAACTGACCATCCAAAATCTTGAGCAATGCATAAACTGGGCTCCATGAATTAATAGAACCCAACCTGTACCCACTGCAGTTCATCTCTTCCACCTAGGAAATGGTACCAGCTTGGTCATCTCCAGCTGAAAACAGGAGCATGAAGTAGCAGTACTAACCACATGGAGAAAACATTTGAGGAAACACTGGAAGTTTTTTTTTTTTTTTACTAGGTTCTGTGAATTGGGAATGAAACCAGAGAAGCTGGAAGGGAAATCTGCAGCTGTGAGAGGACAAGGGAGTTTATTATTATTATTTTATTTTAAACATATGTATTAAACATAACTCAAAAGCAGGGAGCAAGTGGTATCTGAAGCCAGAGGGAAAACCCTGACACTAAAACATACAATCCTTGCTGTTTCAACAATATCCCACTGAGTGTGAGAAACCTCTAGAAACAGAATCATAAATAGCATATTTTGGCATAACTTTCATGAAGGCTTTAGGTTTGCAAGTGTGGGCAGCTTCTGACTTAGTTAAAAGACAGCACCTGCTTAAAAAGTAAATTATTCCAAATAACAGCTAAAGCTTTCTCTAAAAATTGGGGCTGGTGTAAAAACACCTTCAGCCTTTCATGTTAAAACGCCAACAAAAAAAATGTGTTGCTAAATCCTACTGGAATTTCTAATACTCCCTCACAGCTACGTGGGCCCACTCAGACCAGGTCACCCACGGCCTATTTTACTTGGGGTGGGGGGAGGCTGACAGATCTCAGGATGGCCCGGCTCTCACCTGCGGGCGAACCCAATAAACTTTCTCAGAATAAGGAGATCAGCTGAGGAGCCGGAGAGAGCCGGGAAGAGAAGCTGGCCGCCGGCAGGCGCTACTCGCAGGTGCGCTGAGCCTCGGCCGCCCCGCCGCGCCCGCGGGATCGGAGCCACCTCCCCGCAGGGTGAGAGCCGAGGCTTCGGGAGTCACTTCCAAAGAGGCACTCACGCCGACCGCCGGCTCCAGCCCGGCCGGGCACTGGCTCAGGGCGGCTCTCCTCATCCTCCTCCTCCCGCAGCGATCCCATCCCGGCTCCGACGCCGCACCGCGCCCACCCCGGAGCCGCCAGGGCACGGCCGGCTGAGGTCACGGAGCAGCCTGCCGGCCCGGGCGCCGCCGGGCTACACCGCCCCCGCGGGGGTGGCACCTTCCCGGCCAGCTGCACGGCCGCCGGCTTCCACGGGAAGCAGCCCGGCTCGCCCCCTCCTTCTCCTCCCTCCCGGCTCCCGCTCCTCCCCGCCGCCGGCCGCACCAATCCGCTGGGCCACGGCTGCAAATCAAACTTGGTGCCCCCGGCTCCGCCGCCTCTCCCTCAAAGCCCTGGCACTGCCGAAAAGGGCCATGGCACCTTCGCCGCCCGCCTCCGTGGCCACGCTGCCACGGAGGGGGTGGACGGGACAGCGCATCGAGCGGCAGCTCGGAGACGAGCTCATTTTCTGTGTCCGTCTCTCCTCCCACTCCCAGACAGTTCTGGAAACTGTGTTATCACCTCTTGTCACAGGAAACCAACCAGCAGGCGGTGCAAACAAACAAACACCCTTTGCCTCCACCCTTCCCAAAATCATCCTATCGGGAACGAACGGGCGGGCGCGAACGGGAAGGGAAAAGCAAATTTAAAAAATCCACAAATAAAAGCAAAACAAAACAAAAAATCCTCTCCCCCCACCCAAAAAAACAAAAAAAAAAAAGAAAAAAAAAACAAAAAACCCCCCCCCCCCCCCCCACACACAAAAACAAAACAAAAAACCACCCAACAAAAACCACCCCACACCAAACACCACCCTAATTCTCGTGGGAGCAGGCGACTACACGAGCCCAGGGCCGGGCAGGGTGGCTTTGTCTAACAGGAACAAGTGGAATGATGGCTGGAGCTGCACTCACCTCCCCAGGGAGAGCGGCCCGTTACACAGAAATGCCGCAGCCCCGCTCCGTCCCGCTCGCCAGGCAGCGGGGCAAGAGCCAAATCGCGGAGCTGCCCTGGCCGCCGCCCGAGCGATTTGGGGCGTTCGCCGCCGTTCCCCACGCTCCTCCTGTGATGTTAGGGTCGCGCCCCAACAGCGCCGGCCGCCTTTCCGCTCCCTCTCCCACAAACTCCGGCCCGGCCACGCGGATCCGACCCTGAGCCTGCGCCGGGCACGAGCAGCGGGAGGGGGCCGGGCGCCCCCCGAGTCCTGCCCAAGTTCGCTGCGCGCCCCCCGCCCCGCTCCCGCTTCACCTCTCGCAGCCGGGGCGGGGGCCGGGCGCGGCGGGGTCTCTGTGCACCTGCCGGCCGCTGCCCCGATGCCGACCCGCGCCCCGGCGGGGCCGAGCAGCGCCGCACACATTTCCCCGCCTTTTCCCACTCTCAAACACGTGCACTTCGGGGCTCGGGCAAGTTGTTCTCCAGCAGGAGACACCGCGCGCCCGCCTGGGGGGACAGGGCCAGCTCTGACAGCCCGGCGCTCCGCGCCTCCAGCGGAGCTCCCACCGGCGCCCATCAAGCGGGCGGCTGACCGGCTGCAGCTCTCTCGCTCCGAAAGGCAACTTCTGTTTAATTTCACCGATGAGCAGTTTTCATGCTTTCCAAGCATTTTTGTTGTCTCCCCTCACAAGCCAAATCCAAGTGCGACTGGGGGGGCCGGGGGGGTAAAGGGGGAGAAACAAAGCTGCTCCTGCACACCGAACACCTCCTCTCCCACGCACACCGCTCCTCGCCCGCGGCGAGAGGCGACGGGTCTCGTGGGCATCTGTGTAACACGGTGACACACAGTAGCCATGACTCTCCCCCACCCCCTTCCTACACATCAGTATCCGAGCAGGACTTGCGCTCTGCCATTGCCATCTGGCTACCAAGTTGCTCCAACGCTTGCTACTTTCCGCGGCGGGCGATACCCGGCGCTGCCCCCCCGGCACAGCCTGCAGCTACGCCTGTGGCGCGGGGCCGGCGGCGCGGCACGGCACGGCAAGGCGCAGAATGGCACGGCACGGAACACCGGTGGCTCACTTGGCCGCTGCACCTGGGGAGCTGCGCGGTCCCCGCTTGCCCGCAGCGGAACAAAAAGGAAGCCGGCACCGGCCGGTCGCGCCGGGCGGCAGCGCTGCCTCCCCTCCCTCCTCCGCCCGCCACAGCCCCGCACAAGTTGCTTGTGGGATAGCGGAGCCGCAACTCGGCCGCCTCCCCTCGCCCCGTACCGAGCGGCGCGGCTCTTGGCGCCATGTTAATGACGTACTATCTTATTTCCACTAGGCAGCGACCTTCGGCACGAAACTGCTCTCCCGCCGCCTCCGGAGCGACAAAAAAACCCCATCAAATATGGCTGTGCTGGCGGCTCCGCGGCTGGCGCTGCGGCGGGCACGGTTACCTGCTGGCGGCGGCGCGGCGGCGGCGAGGGCGGGCGGCGCGGCCGGGCTCCCCCTGCGCGGAGGGCTCGGGGCCGCCGCATGAGTTCGGCGCGGCGCCGGGCAGCGGGCACGGAGAGCGGCTCGCTGCGCCACACACACACACACACAC
>WAAE01003204.1:50311-73285 GCA_013400495.1 Nicator chloris
ATGCAGCGCCGGGGTGGGGAGGCGGCGGCGCGGCCCCGGGGGAGCCGCCGTTAACTCTTGGCGGGCCCGGCCGCACCGCGCGCGGCTCCCGCCGCCCCTCGCCGCCGGAGCCCCAGGGGAGCGCGGCCGCCCGGCTCCCGCCGCCTCCCGCTCGTGTTCCAGCGGGCTGGAAAATGCAGATGGCAGGCAACGCCGTGCGGCTGGCAGCTGGGAAATGATACGTGTCTGCACCCGCATCCCGCCCGCGGCACTGCTGGCCTTACCCTGCAACCATTAACGCTTGTCTCCAAAAGATTTAAGCCGATTTCGCAAGCAGGAATTCTAGCGCTGCACTGGCTCCCCGTGCAGAACGCATGAGTCACTATTTGTCAAACAGAGAAACGGAGGGTACCAAGAGTTAAACGCTGTGGCCACATGCGTAGCGCATAATTGCCGGGGCAAGAATAAAACTGCACGCTCCCTATTCTCAGCCCCCAGCGTTATCCCTCTGGCTCGTTAACTTTGATACTTCTCAAAGACTAGAAAGAGCCAACACAATCTGCGGTTCAGTTCACATCTCTCTAGCAGGAGAGGAAATTATCTTAAATTGGCACCAAATGACATACTAAACTTCCCATTACCTAAAAAGCATGTTTGAATGCAGATTTCCTTATTTTTCCACATAAATCGCTTTACTTCACGCCATACACCTGTGCTCCCTGAGTGAAAAACTCCCCCTTTTGAGCAGAATTCCTGAGCAGATATAGTCTGAGGTAATAAACACCACAGAGAAGATTCAGCATCAGCTCAGACACAGAATTAAGGTGATCTGTGTAAAGTAATCCCCATAGTATGTAAATACACATTAATGCAGCCTCCACAGCAGTATCAGTCTGCCAAAGAATCACACCTTAGTTCAGCAGAGGAATTGGGTCGTTACTCATCCGTGCAAACCGAGTCATTTATTCTGCCGTCTCACCCACCCACCTACCCAATAATGAAACAGCACTTACATTGAACCCGCACATCCTAAAAAGTTGTACTTTACTACAAAAACATCCCCCCTGGAGATATTCTTTCGCTGTGAAAATCAGACAGTCGTGGTTTTATTCACAGAACACCCTGAAGCACCTTGAGATGTTAGAGCCTAAGACTTTGATTCCCTTGTTTTCTACAACATGAAAATACAAAAAGGCACACGTTCCCTACTTTTTTTCCTGCACTTGCCTTGGCATCCATACCTGTAAAGACACCTGTTGGCATAGCTTTCTGTACCTCAGCAGCCTACTTCAGAACATCTGTGATGATCCATGCAACACATCCCATCATAATACCTGATAATTATAATAAACTTATTGACACACCCCGTCACCTTACCCCTGAACTTCCAGGGGTGTTAATTTTCAATACTGACTGGAGACTTAGTTGTTCTGTATTTCCTAAACAGCATGTACCTGTTGCTGTGCCATGGTATAAACCACAGAACAGAATAGGTCAGAGTTTTTCCCCCTCAGTGGCCTGCAGGCCCCTCAGGAGCTCAGGGACTACTTATCATAAGTTCATAAAAAGTAATGGCAATTAGCAAAGCTACTGTCAACTGGCATTTATTATACAGAGGTATGCACTTCTACTGGGTTAGTATGATGATTTTTCTTCTAAATAATTTTAAATAATATTGTCCATTGTAAAGATCGAAGAACCACCAGAAATGCTATTTGTTCCACTTTCCTGAATTCTTTCCAAGAAGTTCAGAACAAGCTTCTGAGAAGAGCTTAAATGTGAATGGGCTCTAATTTCTCAAGAGGAATGACAAAAACTTTCCTTTCTCAAGCTCCTTGGATTTGAGGCAGTGTTTTTGTTTTCCTGTAATCAGTTTTCCTGTGCATATATAGCCAAGTTTATATTACACCTTGTATTTTAGGAAACATTTCTCTTGGGAGCCATGTGGGGCCATACATTTAAGATAATGTGATTGTTTTCATATTTAAAATAACATGAATGTTTTCATGGTACCATGAATGATGGGCTGTGTTTTTAAAAAGTACCAACTATCTCAATTACTGTAGAAAACTCCCCAGATGTGAGTCTTCGGTGCTCCACAAGCAGCTAGCCCAGTCTTTACAAGAAGGTAACACAACTGGAACAAAGATACTCTTTTGTCTCTAAGTACAGTGTATCCACAGACACTCCTCTGGAATAATACACTTCTATCTATTAAAAAGGAAATATTAAGAAAAAAAATCAAAGGGCTAGGATCTGGAAGAGTAATTTTGGAAGTGATTGGAAAACAAAAAGGAAGGGTTACTGCTTCAGCGCTACAGGTATGAAATTGTATACCAGTATAGCTATGGTCAAACGAGAGAGTAGTCTTCTGCTACCTGCACTGACTAAATGTCAACGTGTTGAGGAAAATTCTGCTGTTAAGTAGAGTCAGTAGAAGTTTTGACATCGGCCTTGGTCTCTAATAGGTATAATAAATAATGTCATAAGGCTCTGCGCCTCTCTCACTTATCTTTCTATCAGTGTTATCACTTACTCCAGGAACACTCAGAGAATATGTATCAGGCTTAGAGTTAGGCTGTGTGTTAGCATACAGAACTTCTGGTCCCTTCTCCAAGTTGTTTAATTAGACATACTCACTCATATATTAAACTTTATTTTAATTTTTTTAATTATTTGATTAATTTCCTAATGTCTCGCTCTTGGATTGATAATTTTTTAGCAGATGCACAAATTCAAGGAAAGACTGTGGCTTTTCAGCACTCTTTTCCACCCTTTTGTGGAAATCTGTTGCTGTAGCAGCTGCTAATAAAATATCTTCCTTCCTTTTTTTTTTTAAATTTTAATAATACTCCTTTTACAATTGAAATAATTTCCACTAGTTCATGCAATCCTCACACATGAAGGTGGAGCTAACAAAGCTGAGTTTCCCCTCACTGTTAAATTTAGCCCGAGAGTATCACTTAAAACTCAAAACAGTTTTTTTGCTCTTTTGGCTCTAGCTTTCAGGAACTTCCATTTTCTCTTTTTTATTTTGAAGATTAGAAACTTGAGGAGAACAGTAAAGACCCAAATCCACACTGTCAACACTAGATTGTACTTAAAGAGTGGGATTTTCCAGGGAGCTTTCATATCTCCTATGAGAGGTATTTTATAGAGCAGAGCCATTAGATAGATGCACAGTTGGGCCAATTCCTTTTGAGGTCCATTTTGTCTCTAGCTGGTCTAACCACACAAGCAAGGAAAAAAAAATATTTTGACTCATGCATATGTAAATCCATACCACTTACAAGTTGCATAAGTGCAATATTTTTAACTCCTGCAGAAATAAAACTTACTCAACACAGCTCCTGTATGGGCCATAGAGGAGCACAGATTTGTCCAGCCCAAATATATCATTTATGGCAAAATGGCACCTGACCACTTCACAAAATTATGCACAGGACCCCTCACTAATTGGTGCTCTGGCTTTTTTGTCCTTCTCATTATCTACAACTACCAAAATTTGCTGTGTCTGGATTAGGCAGGTCAAAAAGGCTAAGCTCAGGTAGTAAATTATTGCCTTTGACTCTGAAGCTGAAGTTTACAGCTACCAGGATTGTTTGTGAGAGTAATTTGTTTATTCATAGGCCATCCACCAAAGATGTGATTTCTCCTTTGCTCACAACCCTCATTCTTCTGGTTTATAGTTCCTTTGGCTTATTGAGATGAAGTTGTGAGAGATCACTAACTGGCTGTATGGGCCAGTACCCCAAGAAGGAGAAGCTGTACCAGTGAAGGATGGGGATGGAAAGGAATGAAAATGAATCCTCAGAGCTGAATTTTATATTTAGCAGGCTTTCAGATGAGGCTTGTGCAGACAGACCAGTGTACTCTTTTTAATGACAAAACTTGAGAAGTAGAGATTATAACACTAATTTTATCTGTGGGTAGACAGGGGCATGCAAAGGTTATATCACTCACACAAGTCACATGTTAAGTCAGCATTAAAACCAAGAATAGAAACCTGAAGTAATGCCTCTCAGTCCAAGGTTTCTAATGATTAAACCATATCCTCTCCTTTGGCCTGGTCCACAGCGCAGAACACAGTACAAAGTATACCTCCATGGCATTTTGCACACAGAAATCTTAAAATGTTTTTGCAAATCAGACACAATCATGGCATGGATATGCAACTGCAGACACTGTGCATTCATCTGAGAAGGAAGCAGAGACACATACGCCCAACAGGTAAAATTAACTACATTCAAAAATCCGTAAGTATAGGTACTGGAATCATGTGTTTCCAAATTATTGTAATTGAGAAGCAGAAGCTGACAGGAAACCAGTAAAACAAGAAACTCAGTGGAACAACTGGAAACAGACTTGCAGGTCTGCAAGTTAAGCTGAATGAAGATGATGCATCACCTTTAAGAGAAATAACACAATTTTGTACATGATGAGAGAAGTAATTAGCAGCCAAGGTAATGCCCTAAGGATTACGAAAACCTCAGGCAAGTGAGAGTTTAGCAGCAACAGATCAAATCTCAGCTGAAGTATCTACACGTGCCTATCTGGCAGCTCATCAAGCAACATTACAACAGCTAATCTAAATGAACTTCAACATTAAATTGTGTTTGTGCAGGCAGAAATCACGCAGTGAAAGAAAGGTGCTGTGACAAGACTTGTGGAAGAGTTCAAAAGAATCTGATTACAGATTTTCTGATTGCAGAGTGCAACCTGATAACTGGTTGCTAGAAGTGGAATAGTGATACCAATATATCATGGAAGTACAAAAAAAATTCATTAACAACTTAGTGCCAAAATGACTTTGAAAAAAATTTGCAGCTCTGGATCTTTAGGAATCAGAAAAATATTAACTCAAAAAAGAAAGATCAGCTGTTCCAATTGCCCTGAGCCGTTTGTGATAACATGTCTACAAACAGCAGAAATCCTGGAAGTAACTTCCTATGTGATCCTTTTGGGTTGCCTTTGGTACTTGATGGAATCACCACAGAATCACTTCTATTTGTGGTGTCTCCTGGGACAACTTCTTCCAAATGCAATGACTCACAGTTCATTGAATTTAGAGCTGTTTGCAGGCCATAAAACTGAGGTCTGCCACAAGGGCCAAGAAATCCCACAATCTCCATGGCAAAAAGCAAACCTAGGACAATTAGCCATAAGTTACAATGCATAGGAGGTATTCTGTTTGTCCTCAATAGGTATAAATAAGCCCCTCTCTTCAGTTTCCAGGCTTGAAATCCCTCTTGGGAGACGTGGCAAACATGATTTCAACAAAGGGCGGATTTTCTCCTTTAAGAGTCAGAGGGCCACTGATTTCAGATGCAGTTGTCCTGAAACCTATTTCAACTATTAGTAATTTAGCTCAGTAGTAGACAAAATAAAAGGGTGCAAAGAAGTGATCACTACTAGATAAAGGAAATCCTAGTCAAATAGAAAACTGTTGTTTATTTCAGCTTTTTTACCAATTATATGTTTTAGAAAGTTAATCAGTGTTTCACAAGTAGGAAAAATTATTGAGAAAACTAAACTAAGTATCTTTTTCTTGTGGCAACATTGATTGCTGAGCTTTTCTACAAGTTCCACTGTGTAAATAAGCACAAAAAAGAAATTGGGATGTTTTAATCAACAGCAGTGTTACAAAAGCTACCTCATGGACTTGGATTTCACTACTGTTTATGTTCAGAGGTTCGACAGTATCAAACAGGACTCGGAACAAGAAGACTGGAATATTCAGCACAAAAGAATATTTACATAATAGGGGAAAGCTGAGCCCTTATCTAACCCCCCTTCATCTCTCACCCCCCCCCCCCCCAAAAAAAAAAAAGAGGTGGGGAGCCATTGGGATAAAGAGGGGAGTTTATGCCATATATCCATGGGCCACATAACTTGCAGAAACTGGCCTGAGCTGACTGTGTCATTAACACATACCCAAACTAACACAGTTCTCACTGTTACACTTCCACTTTGCTGAGAGCTTATCAGAAATACACACCCAGTAAAAAATCCCCAACACAAGAAAAGCCGCAGTACCCTTATCAGGAAGAGAATTGTTATCTCTTTTGCAAATAAGATACTGAGACATAATTCTAAAGAGATACAAATAAAAACTGTCCCTGGCAAAGCAAAGAGACTCAAATTCGTGGTTCAGCCCTGACACGTTACAGCAGGCTAATCCTTCAGTGCTGTTTGAAACACACACAGTACAAGGGGGAAGCTACCCTTAACACTGCATTTGCACACTGAGTGTGTGTAACCCCAAATTTCTGCTCCAGAATCCACAAGAGCAGTGAGGGTCACAGGAGGTGGCACGGTTTTTGAGCATGAGGATGTCCAGAGGCAGAACCCCAAACAGTTGCACGGTAAATTTTCAGGGCTCAGGATGTAAACAGCCCTCGAGTCATTTCATATCATTTATACCAGTAATTCTGAGGTTACTTTTTTTTTAATGGACAAAGGAGTTTATTGCTTATTTAGAGGTTACAGCATCTTTGCTCAAAGGTGAGACTGCCACCGTTCTATTTAACTAAGCACAAAGGAAGAATAAAGAAAAATTGGAAATCAGATCATTACTCTGGTTTCTGTGAACTTTGCTTTACTAAGCAAAAAAAAAAAAAGTCTCTGACCTTCTAGAACAACATTAAAAAAAAAAAGTCTGATCTGCTTATGTGGGCAGATTTTGGCACAGGGTAAACACCCATGTTTGCTCCTCAAATTGCACAAGTCAGAAAATATTCTCTCTGTCTTTCATCCAGGACACGCTTTTAAACCATCGCACATTTATGTCTCTGACAATCTGAGGCAGGTTACCTTCTTCACGTGGAAGAGTAAGAACCGGGGCAAAGTAGCTGTGCCAACTGCCTGTAATCTGGTGTCCGTAAAGGGACATCCTATAGTGGGCACACAAATCCTTACACAACTGCCAAAACCCCAGCTCCAGCCTACTCAGCTCCTTGAGTACTCATCCAGCCATAGCAGCATCTCTGCCCTCAGCCAAAGCTAAAGGTGAGCCCATGGTGATCAGATCCCTTCTGGGAAAGAACCTGACTACTTAAGATGAAGTCTCGGGCCACAGCACACAGAGTTTACAGAAGATAAGTTCAGGAAAGCCTGAAAGAGTGCCAGCCCCAGAGCAGCCATGGCAGAGTACAAAGTGTGCTGGCTCCCTGCTGTGGTGCTTTGGATCGATAAGGTGTGTAATAAAGCACATATTGACTGCTCTCTCTGTGGGCCTGTCCAGGCTGTCAAAGGGATTCTTCCTCTCCCAGTGTGTTGACAGTGGAGCCTAAGCCTCAATTTGTCTCTGCTTTCCTTTACATGTTTATCTTCTGCAAGAGTTGCTCCTGTGGGCTCTTTGGGGTCTCTCTCTTTTTAAAGGAATTAATTAAGCATCCTTCATGCCTTCCTTAACAAAATGTTGTGAGTATGGTGCGCTCAGTAGTGCCTGACACAAGGTTTAGAGATGCTAGATGGCTTGTTGGCAGGAGTTTGACTTCAGTGAAGGAAATCAGAGGTAGCAAAAAGTCCCTCACCTCGGACAAAGCAAAGAGAGCCCAAGATCACTGGTTGCGTGAGCCCTAGCAGTTCAGGTGAAGGGAATGAATAAGTATTGAAAATACTGGCCCCAGTGAGGGAGCCTCATCGAGCAACTAAGCTGGGCTGGTTGTTCTTCAGAATGCAATTCACATCACCTGGTTAAATGTTTTAAATCCCCTTAAAGTTGCCAAAGATCCTCTAATATCCTGAATTTTGTATTTTTTTCCATGAAAAAAATATCAGTCCAGAAAATCAAGCTACAACATACACACAAAATCCTTTGCTACTCCATACACACATGCTTTGTCTTCACAAGTAGCTCAAAGCCTGGAGGTTTCCAAGCCCAGCTAAGGAAAGAAGAAACTGATATTTGTCTTACTTTAAAAATTATTTCCACGTACTTAGAGTTTGTAAGCAACAACTGAAACCAAAAACATGAGTTGAAAGTCTCTTCTTTGTGAATGGGTGTTTATGCCCCTAGCTTTTGTGGAGCTAGGCTTTTCCCCAAGCCTATGTTTTATAATTACAAATAATTCTATATAGCCATTGCCATTCAAACTGTATCATATTTCTTAATAAACTGAGGTTTCACACACAACACATCATGCCCTGATTGAAAACCACCGTCTCAACCTCATCATCCAGTGAGGAATTAGTTGACAAAGGGTTTAAAAGCTGCATGCCACTTCCAACATAAGCACCAAATGAAATCCTACTTGAATTTCTAACCCTGTCCACACTTCACAACAAAAAAATAAACACTTTCAAACCTGTGAAAAATAAGACTTTTGTTCACATACTACATACATAGGACACCAGCTAAAATACCTTTAATTTATTGTACTCTAATCTCTATTAATAATTCCACGAAGTAGATCTTACAGTTCTCTATTGAGAAATCATTTTGTTTCATATACAGGAAAATGCCTGTATTTTTAGGCCACAGCTCGCAAAAATAAACAAAGAATCCATTTTCTAATAGATTTGGCAGGTGGAGCATGTTAAAACAAGGGACAAAGACACTCAAGACTCCAGGCTCCAAAAGGCTCATCCCAGCAGAGTCTCATCTAATTGCCATCCTGATTGGACTCAATGATCCTCAAGGTCTTTTCCAACACTATTGATTCTATGATTAAGTTCCTAAGTTTCTTGTGCTGCTTGACAGCACCAAAAACCCCCAAGAATTTCCTCCAGGAAAAAAAATCACCTTTGCAAACAAGTGAAGTTGCAAGTTTTTTTTCTTTGCGCTGAGGTTACGTCACTTATCTCGTGGGCACAGATGACATTCATAACCACGTGCCTGGACCACAGCTAAATTATCGCTTTCCCCTAAATAGTCTGAGGGAAGAAAAACAAGAATGATGAACAGGAAATTAGGAAGGCTTGGTCTTGAGCTTAATTTTGAAAATTCTTTCAGCTGAGCCTCCAATTTTTTTTTTCCTATGGCTTTTCACATTTGTTTCTCATTTGTGCAGGCAGGCTCAGGAGCTGCATGTGCAGCTGCCCAGCTGCACACAACGTGGGCACAGCACCTGCCACACTAAAAGCTCTCTGTGGACAAGTAGACACGTTCCAGCTATGCAGGCCAAGCATTTTAAATGATCTCCCCGCTTCAGGAGACCTCTTTTTGCCTTTGTGGAAAAGACTTATTTTAGTGGACAAGGTCCTGCCCACCTGGATTCAGGTGCTATTCATGATCAGAAATTCACAGCACGGAGTACCAAAAGCATTTGAAGATTTCTGCAGCAAAATGTAATGACTTCATTTTAATAGGTAAACATGATGAGCTCCACAAATGACTGCTGAGGCATTAGACATCATTAGTCCCACAGAGAAAGCACTAACGTCCTGCAGTATCAAATTGTTTATCCCTCATTTACAGAGGCAGAATCCACAAATACATTTCTATCATTTTGCAGTTGCCTAATTAATTACATATATTAAGCAAATTAAACTGAAGGATGCAGCAAGTACTCCCAAGGCAACCAATGGCTATGTCACCAGCAATTTGCTGCTTTTGCATTCAGAAGCACTCACAATTTTCTTTAAGTGGCAAAGACAGTCATGAAAGGATGAAAGCAGGAATCTCACTAGTACAGCAGAAATCAAGAGAGAATTCTATTGCATTAAAATCAGTGAAATAACTCCAAGAGAAGAACTTTATAAACATGTGCAGGGATGAACATAGGTTCAGTCCTTGAACCATGTTGTGCCTATTGTGTGCACACATATTTTGTGTCACACAGACAACAGAAGCAATGAGTTAAATGTCACCACCGTCATTATTTAAAATGTGCACACGTTGTTAATTTTAAAAGATACTGATTTTTCACGGTGATTCAAAATCATCTTCCAAAAATTATTTCTGATACTTGCGGAGCTCTATTTAGATTTTTTTTTTTTTTTAAACATTGTTAGCATTCTTTTTTCCTGTACTACAAGAGCACAAGACATTTAAGGAGCACAGGACATGTTTTCTATCTTCACATACAGGAAAAAAAAAACAACAACTAATCAACCCAAAATGTACCCAAATCAGAAGGAAACATACACAAGGACAATTCCACGGCTATTTGGTGGTAAATTATAAACCACAGTGTGTCCCTTAGTGGGAGTGCAGAATGTGTGATCCAGAGTTTGGAATGTTCTCATTTCCTAACATTTTTTTCCTTTTATTTATCTGTGGAAGAACTGCTGACTGCCACATTTGATAGGGAGAAGCAAACTTATTCTTTGATGTTTTAAGTGTGAGACTTAGGAATGAGTAATTCTTCTGTTCTAGTATCACAGTATCAGTTCTGAAAGAAAGCAGACATAAAACGCCTCTACGCATCTTTCTTTTTTACCTCAATTTTGAGACATAACTTTTAGAATCTTCTTGGAGTACTCTGTGAAATCTTAAATATGCCTCGTGATACAAGGTCAAAGCCCTTCTACACTTACTGATACCAGCATTTGTACTTTGAATTAAAGGTCAAATAACTCAAACAACATAAATCCTACACAACTAAAAGAACTCTTTCACTCCATATCTTCCAGACCCTTATAGTGGTTTTACTTCAAGGCCCAAATCTATGCCATAATTACAGTAAACCTTTCTTGAATGAACAGACAGTCCTCTAATAAACAGCAAAGGCAGCAAACTAAAGAATTCCATTGATACAGAGCATAGCAATAACATTTTCAGGAGCAAGTTGCTTGTAAGATATACAAAGCTCCGATCATCTACAAAAACAATCTGTAATTTGGTTTCTTACTTCAAAGCAGGAGATGTCTATAAAGTTTTTCTAGAAAGTGCATGAGCTTAAACCCAAAATTTGATGAGCCATCCCTTCCTAGGAATAGGTAATTAAAGCATAACAGTATTTCACAAAAATATTTATAATTTACATGGTCAAAGCAGATAGCACTTTTCAAAGTATCTTTTCACCAGAAATCACAGGCTAACTCTGTCTGCCAAAACAGCCTATATATTCCCTTAAAGGTTACTCTGCTGCAGTCAACACAAAGTTTCCCCTTCAAAATTCTTCTATTAATTGAGGAGAGCCTTTTCTTCAATTTTAATACTTATTTCCTCTTCTCCTGTTCCTCTTGGATATCCTTTATTTTGTTTCCATTCCTGGCAGCTGTTCCTCCCAGCAACTGCCCTGGCACTTGGACTCTGTTGGCCACTCAAAAGCATCACAATCTAGGCAGTTTAGACCTGCTTGGATGGAACAGGCTCAAGTATTCTCTCTCTTTGGCATCTTTGGTACATGTCCAGAGCACTCACTAGCTCTCTATCAGTCACTCTTTCATGCAATTTATCATAGCCCAATTGCTGTTCCAAATCAACCAACACTAACTTTCCCCAAAACAGGCTGTGTTCTACATCTGTGCCTCAGAACACTCCATTTTCCAGCTCATTTTGTTTCAGGGAGCACATGGCTACTAAAGCAAACCTAGTCTTTAACTCTGGGTGCAGCATATCACTTGTAAATCTTCATTTTAGCAACCACAAGTAATTTGCAGATTTAGCTTTTAAAAGTCTCTTAAATTCTAAATACGTTCAAGTGCGCACCAACCTGATTCTCTAAAGAGTCAAAAAGACTAAGATGAAAGTCCTCTGAGTACACAATTACCCCTATTCTACACAGAGCTGCTTTCTGAAACAGAAGGCACACCAAGCATTAGCTTTTCCTCACTTCTCAGTGCACTTGTTTTCACCATCCCAAATGCAGCTGGCAAAAGACCTGTAAATCCAGATTTCTTTTCATGGTATTACTCATCACAACCTTTCAGTTCCTTCACCTGCCAGCTGAGCCATTACCTGTTTATCTGGCAGAATGGTTAGGGGTTTGGTTTGAGCATTACTTCTGCCATAAATCACATTAGACTTGTGGAACCTTTCATAGAAGCAATGCTGAAGTGACCTTATCCTTTGCATCATAAAGCTGGCATTTCTCAGAGTTCGTTTTTCTCAATTATTGTACACTTGGTGAGAATTAAAGAGAACTCACAAAGTAAATCAGGTTTGCTAATTTACCAGTAAATACTGATGTTTATTTATACTTTTGGACTACCTCCTTCTGCAGAAACAGACAGAAGGCAGCAGGAATCAATTTTGATTTTTTTGATTAGTAACAAACATTCAGAGGAAAACCACAATGGCACGGTTTTTGAAAGCATCCATGCCATGGTTTGAACTGTGGCAGTGTCATGCTATCCATATTCTTGCTGTTTAGAAGAAAAAACCTCCACGTACAAACAAACAGTCCAAATAAACAGGAAGGATTTTCTCTGGAAAAATTCTCTGAAGTCCAGTGAGTGAAATTCAGGTCTGCAAGTACAGTTCCATTAAAGTCATCGGCATTAAGAGACAGTCCTCCTGCACTTCAGAAATGTGTTCCTTCTATACAGATAAGAGTCCCTTGAGGTTATTTTAGTGGTGAAAATAAGATCTGCTGCTCTTTTAATTCACCAAAGAATATCTATGAAAGAACTGAATTCTATTTCACTCTGGTAACCATCAACAGAATTTCCTACTAAAATTCTGTCACATACATCTGAAAATACCAGGATTAAATAGGTGCTTTAAAGACTAAGACACCAAACTACTGTACTGATGACCTGCATTCAGTAGGAAGTGTTATTCTCTTGCAAACAGCACCAAAATGCAAATATTTAAGCCTATTTTTAGGACCCACACCAGACTTTTAATATTTTTCTTTTAGGTGGATGAGAATACAGTATAATTGAGGCTATTCTTTCATTAGCAAGTTGTGCAGCACACTCAGAGCAAGTCTGAATAGCAAAACAGGTGTAGCTGCAAATTAAAACCTCATGCTTACAGGTGTTACTGGAGGGAAGGAGAAATGCTTTATACTGGCTCTGCCCTGCCCTGAATGACCATTAGCAGTTAAAGCACTCTAAATCTATGGTCCTGTGCCCTGCCTTTGGTTTTATTTTCATCTGAGAGGAACTCAGTTTGTGCTCTCCAAGACAGTTTGACAACACAAACAAACAAAGGGCAGGGAAGGAGGATGAGGAGATTCCTGCCACAGGACATGCCCTCTCAGAACTAGCACATTAACATATATGTGATGTGATGATCAGCAGAAATACTTGAGGGGGAACCCATTTAGGAAAAGAATGGAAGAATACTAAGGAAGAAAAGGATAGAGAAACAGCATGTTTTCCATGAGGGTTCTATCCTTAAAAGCTCTCCTTGATTTAATAACCTAGTAGCTTTTAAGGAATATTACAAAGACTGCTAACTGTGGAGTAAGCATTTAGGAAGAGAAAAAAAGCCAAAATGTCTATTTAGTATTAAAGCACTTCAAGGAAATTTAAATGGGACAGTGGTAGAAAAAGTAAAGTTGGAATTAAAAGTTGCATTTCTCAGCCATTTTTTTCTTTGAAAGAAAATAAGTTGTCTGTAGCAGTAGGACACAGATATTTTCAAATACAGAAATAAATACAGACGCTGAGGACTAAGTGAACTTCATATCTATATACGGATCTAGATTGTCTCAAGAAGAATGAGAAACAGATTCTGCTTTTCCTTCCAGAACTGCACCATCACTAAAGCATCAAGGAGTTCTCCAAGTTCTAATTCATTCATCATTACATCTTACTACATTACATCTCCCAGTAAGTCTGACCATTCAACATTTATCTTCACTAAACTTAAGGGGTATAACAAATCAGTGTACTTAAACAGGAATTCTGACATACTGAGCCACTGGCATCTTGTCTCTCTAAACTGAACCCAGGCCCATGGACCCAGGCATAGTAAAGATATTAATACTATAAATTTTTGATATCTGTTTTGATACCAGTAGGCATTGCTACTTTTTGATGTCAATATCCATTGCCATTGCTACCCATTGTTGCCTATTACTTTCAGAATTGTCATATTGACAGGCATTGATATTTATATACATCATTACCTTTTGATATCAATAGGCACCAATACTTCCATTTTCTAATGCAAATTTCAATATCTGTCTTAATGCATCGATAAGTTATCAGTACCTCTTAATTTTGAAACCAAATTTCAATATTAGAATGCATTAAGACCTATTTCAATCTGAATTTTGATACCAAGAGGCATTCAAATATTAAGGTGCCTATTTAAAGGAATCAATGCCTTTAATATAAATGTCTGTCAAAACTAACCTCATTATTGATAGGCACCCATAGCTATCAATTTCAATGTTGATTTTTATATCATCAGGCATTGACACTTACTGATATCAATAGGTATTAAAAGATAGGAATTAATACCTATCAATTTCTGTAATGATTTTGAAACCAACAGGCATCAACAGACATTGATAGGCATGAAAATCTATCCATTTCAAGAGCTACTCATTTCAGTAGTCATCTATACCTACAGATTTTGATATCAGTAGGCATCTATAGCTGTTGATATTGATACCTTTCAAAAGCAAGAGTAGTTAATATTTATAATTTTTTTATACCTACAGATAGGTAGTATTGATACAGTGATTTAGATAAGAATTGATACCTATCAATATGATACCTTTTGACAGAGATACTTATTGTTATGGCAGTCATCAGTAGACACTAATACCAACTGATAAATATCAATACCTATGAATCTGATACAAATTTACTTTTATACCCGTCAATATCAATCAATTTAAATAACTGGGTATATTAAGAGGCATCAATTCCTATGGATGTTTGCATACTGGCCAAAGAGCCACGTGAAGCTTTGGTATGTAGGTTACAGGTTGGATTATTTGGTATGGAGCTTGTCCACTCCTGCTGCGCCTCCTGGAGCAAAACGTTGAAGAAAAAGCATATTAGGTGTGCAAAATCCTGCATTTCAACATTCAGCCAGTGTGTGCAAAAATCAAAGTCACAGATGCAGGGGTCATTTGTTGATAACTGATCCTTGATATTTTGACACAGGAGAAATATGGAACAGTCTATTTCATTATATCCAGGAATTCTGAGTACTTGCATATGGCTCAAATTAATTTGGTTTTCTTGGAAGTCGTTTCTTTAAAATAGGTTAAGTTTCTCTTAAGCATCTCTCCAGATAGCTCACTTTCAGCCCATGGAGACATACTTCCTTCCTTCAGTTTTGGAGAGTTACCAGTTCTACGTAGATTTCTCTGCACAGTTCTGGATCTTCTGCCATACCCACAGTTTTATTTCTGAAGGCTGACACACAGCCAGCCCTACCCCTTCTTTCCTTTCAGCTGCAAACATCCTCTCTTCTGTCCCACACACACCTCCAAACCCAGCAGGGCCAGACAGAGACATTCCCACAGAGCTGTCTAAGAAGCTACAATGCCACGTGGAAAGACAGTTGGATTTACTGGCATTGTTTCTAACTTTAAATATTTTGTCAGCTCTGGATTTGTAGTTTAAATTTGCTTATGTGACTACAGAACAAACAACAGCTACAAAAGCTGCTGCTTGCTCGTGTTATCCTAGCACAGATCAGTGCTGCAACGGGAGTATCAGCATGTGTGTTGTCACTGGCACCTCCTGAAGAGGCAAGTTTTCAAAGTTCACCTCTTGCCTGCTGGAGAAGGCTAGGATGCCCAGACTAACACTCCTTGCTGGTGGTAAATGTCACCGTGGTATCACATTACCACATCTAGTTCAAAAAAGTCTGACATTTAAAAGATACCAGCTTGGAAATCTCCTCCCAACAACACCACAGATGCAGTGCTGAGTGGCACAGGGAAACCGCTGTCTAGCAATTCAGATAACTTTCCTTCAGCACTTTTGGTTTTTCCAAGGGCATTTTTCATGCAAATAGTGACTCTGCTCAAATCCTGTTACCTCAAAAACACTGACATGACCACAACCTTGAGAAGCAGAGCTGATTGCCAGTACCGGATCAGGGAATTCAGGATGGATGTAACACACTACAGCAACACTTGCCATACCAAACCTGAGAATGGAAACTGAGTGGGCCCCACCCTTCAGTAAAGTCTGTCTGTCAATATAAACAGGATCCCAACATCTGTGCAGCTGCTTCATTAAGAGAACAGTCATGATGCAGATTTTCAATTAAAACTGGAGCAGTTTTCACAAGTCATAACAGATCCATTTCTGAGTATTTAGATACAGAAAACAGGGTGATGCTCTTTTGCAAAAAAAAAAAAAAAAACAGTTGAAGGAAGAAGATTAAATGGCTCAAAAGACTGAGGGCCAGCACCTTGGCTTTTAAGTTATTTCTCATCGTTTCTCAGCCTAAAGTGAGCTGTTCACCAGCTCTATGAGGTTGGTGCTGAAACACCTTGTATCTCCTTTGTACTTGTTTAGTAGGGTCACGTTGGATCACAGCCAATGTGATCCCAAGGCCAAAGCATCTTCACAAAACTTTCTGAAGGGCACTTTCCCTTCAGGGCTTCACAACCTAAACTAAGGGTCCCTCCAAGCACCCTCTGTCTTCTCACAAATACTTCAGCACCACATTAACCTGACTTTTGAATGCAGTGAGAGAGACGATCATTTGCAGCATTTGGGTGCCCATTTACACCACAGGACGTGCTGCAGACCCCCTGTGACTCTGGACTCTTGTGCTGGGTCTGGCTGGGATGGAGTTAACTTGTGAGACTGTCTTTATCTTGTTCCATGATTGGTTTTTTGCTTTTGGTCTTCCTATTCTCTCCCTCATCCTGCTGGGAGAGGAACCAAGTGAGCTGCTATTTGGGAGCTCAGCTGCTGGCTGAAGTCAATCCACAACAGTCCTAAAGCCATATCCTTTTGTCATCAAGCTACAAGAAAGGAGAGGTGAAGGAAAGCTTGACAAGAAAGGTTAAAGCAGCAGCCTTAGTACAGCAGAGGGAAAAAAGTAACAGGGGATCACGCAGCAGCCATCTTGGGTGGGAAGGATAATACCCTCCCAGCAAAAATCCCTTCTTTACCCCTTTTATTGACACATGAACTTCTGTGCTGTTTAACACCAGCCCCTCCACACACACACTTTCACACACAGACTTTGTGTAGCCCATGCCATGGAGAAAGGAGGTAGAAAATCTCCTATTTCCCAAGAATAATCAGTAAGTGATCTCAGCACAGCAGAGCCTCTTGGCTGGGAATCTGCTCAATCCCTGCAGACTGGGGAGATCCAAAGAATGATGCTGGCTGCCCACTGTGGCATTCCTTCTCATGCACAAGTCTGCCTTCATCTGCATCCCAAACTGGTAGTGCTGTGGTGCTGCACGAACCCAAAACCTTGTTTGGAGTAATGGCCTGACAGCACACAATAGCCCTTTCTCTCTTTCCCACCCCAAGAGACTTAGAATTCATCCTGTCTGTGAGCTCTTTGCTGAAACCAGGAACCAACACAGCTCTCAGCCTCCTAAAACAAGGGGGATGATTCTGTACTGCACAGCATTTCTGCAGAAGGACTGTCACAATTACAGATGGTCACATCCTTGTGGCTCCCCTTCAGGGGCTGACACAGGATGGGTGACACAGCAACTCCTGACTGTTGAGACATGCAGAGGAGAGAAGAGTTACTGCAATCCACCAGCACCTCAGCCAATAAGTGCTTTGTATGTCAGAAAAGTGGTACTTTGTGGAGCTTGTCCCTGACCCACAAACACAACACTAAGTTACTGCCCTATGGGCAGGCTGATCCCTGGCAGTGAATGTGAGGAAGGGGCTGCACTGGAGGCTCTCAGCACAGGCACCTCAGAGAGCTGTGCTTATGCAGCATGCATTAAACACCGCTCCCCAACACTGGGGCTCAGCTAGGTACTCACTCAGAGTGAGGACTGGAGAAGGAATTTCTGAGATAGCTGTTCCATGCAGGAATTTTTCCACAGCTGATGGCTCTGAAGGTGTTTTCAAGGTATCAGACCAGCAGTGCAAAGTTTCTTCATGGCTCTGAGCCTGAAGCCATAAGCCTACCAGAAAGGTCAGGCACTGACTTCCCACTGTTCCTAGAGCAACATAAAGCAGCTCACTTTGTGGCGCTGGAACCCAGGGCACTGGCACAAAGGGTCCCTGACTCCAGGACTGGCTGGAAACAGGGAAGGAGGTATTTCTTGGCCTGTCCTTGCAGAAGCCTTCTATGTGGAACAAACTCCAGAATAGTCACTCTCTGGACTCTTCTACATGGTGCCTCTGTCAGATGTTGTTCTTGAGCCCTTCAAGGGCTCTGCCTTCATTTTTGAGCTGGTTGAACTCCTCATGGCTTGCTAGTATCCTCTTTCAACAGCCGTCATGAGATTAATGACTTCCAGGTCAACAACAGATACATTTGATGGCACTAAAACCCCAATTTGTGCACAGTTCAAAGACGGTCAGAATTTGGGGGCCCCAAAGCTGCAGGTTTCTGAATTTCATGAGGTAAAACAAGCAACTATAGACTTGACAAAAGGTGTGAACAAAGTAGAGAAAGCATCATATAAGTGGAGAAAAAGAGAAATGGGAATTCAGCAAGGGGAGATAGAAAGAGAAAGATGGACAGTTACAGAAGGAAAAGGATTTCAATTCCGAATAGGTACAGATGAATGAGGAAGGTTTCTTCAGGATGCTGTGAGAGCCATCAGCATTTGAGATCCTCATCCTGACCCTTCTTTATTTAGTCTTCCAAGATATCCTCATGGTGGCAAATCCCAAACTGAAGGATGGAGCCTAACAAACTCCAACACTGGAGCATATTTGGACCTGAAGTTCCAGGTCAGATCCCTCCTAGAGGAATCTACTTGTTTCTAGATCCCTTTGAGAACTGAATACATATGCAGGAAATTGGGACAATCAAGGGCTTCACTTTAAAATCATACTCATATTTAAAATCCAGCTGCTAATATAGACACAGTTTTAATCTTCCCATTACTGTTCTAAACCTTGGCCAGGTATTTTCTCTCTTGTGCTTTTACTTACAAACAGGTAATTATTTTCTTGTACTTAGATCTGGAGAACTCAGTATTTGACATTTACAAATGTTTTTAACCACCACTAAACAAACTACACCCATTGCCTAGCCAGGAAACTTCCCTCCTCCCCATCACCATGGGTGTCTAAATGTTTGTTTAGCTTCATAGTCTAAGGATTAAATAGACACAGAATCCGATGTAAAAATCATGGTTTCTATTGAAAATAGCCAAAGCCTAAAATTAAGGATTACACTCCCTTTGTACCAGTCACTGGATAAATAGGGTATCCATTTCTTGGAGTTTCCATGCTTTCAGAGTTGAAAAAGTGGCAGCAATTGTTTGGGACAGGGGGCTGGAACAAGTTAGTTTTACACTCTGTTCTTGGAGTCAGGGTTGAAGAGAATGTATTAGGCAGTATAAGTAAACCTGTAAAATCATTGCCTCTGTTATACATATTTTAGACACAAATTAAGATTTCACCTTTTGTGGGGAAAAAAAGAATCTTGAAGTTTCATTATTAAAAAATTAAAATCAATCACTGTAAATCCTAAGGATTGTGAGGTCTAAGGTACATTCTCAGTTTTCTGGTGTTGAACAAGGAAGGGTCACATGTAATGTTTGACCTACATAGTCAGAACACATATGCATATAGAAACGCTCCAAAGCTTTTCAAGGGCACAGGGTTCTGGAAAAAGAGCAAAGAAGGACCATCCCCATAGAATTTACCTGCCAAGTACAAATCTTCCCAAAACCACATTATTGGCTATAGCTCTTGTGCACGGCACACCTGAGAAAACCTTTAATTGCAAAGTGCAAAGATCTTCCTGTGGATTTAGGAGCCTCTGGAAAACGAAAACAGTGAGTTGCAATTCAGCAGCTAATAAGAACACACACACACAAAAATCCTTCTCTTAATAAAGCTGAAAAGCTCACATAAATTTCAGTGTCCTTGAGATACTGTAACTGCACCCGAGGTCAGTTCCAGCTGATGTTGGTCCCACAGGGAGTTTTTTAACTGCTGTTCACTAAGCTGTAGTCACTCCTGCTTTTCACGTCAATAAATCATGGTACTCATGCAAGCAGCTAAAACTCGCTGTGGCCTGGTATCCCCATCTCATCATCATATGGGGGTCTAATGTAATCTACATAACCAGCACAGTACAGGCCAAACTATGCTAAGTGATTCTTGCCTAATTATTTTGTTGAGAATTTAGACTCATGTCCACTCAAAATCGGTAAGGTAATTTTTGATAGAATCTACTTCCAGGTACAGTTAGATTCAAACCAGTATTTTCCAAGCTCTGTTGCAAGCCAAGGAGAGACTGACTGTAGTTCTAATACCTTTTCCCAACAGCTCACTTTAAATAATACACCTTCTCCATTGACCTAAGAGAGTCCCAGGAATCTGAAGGAAAATTAAAGAATCAATCAAATTAACCTTTTGGCCTTCCTGCACTCTCCCAGTTGCTTACCCACTCTTAACTTGGGATCTATACATTTCTTTGCAAATACATTGCTTCCAGCAGTGCTTGGGACTTTACTACTATTATTGTAACTTGCCCAGTCATCTGCAACATGTTCCTAATTGTTTGTCTTTTTTGTTGAATAACTGTTCATGGGAAAATTCAGATTTGCTGTTCATACTTAGGAAGACTCTATCTGGAACAATTCAGATTTTATCTTAAGATGCTGCATTTCTACTAAGCTTCTTCTAAAAATATGTTTAGAACACCACACAGGAAAAGGTATGGGACTGTAAGAGAGGCACACAGACACACACAAAAAGACAAGCCTGTATCATTTACAAACATCAGAATTGTGTTGTTTCTTCCAGTGGTGAGACTACCACAAAGTCTGGTTTATTCTGCACCTTCCTAAACTTTGGGTGTCAAATGCCACATATTTTTACCATTTTCCCCTAGCAATGGTCTCTTTTAAATAATCCTGAACTTAAAAATTTTAAAAAAAAAGAGATAAGGGAATAAAAAGCCCTACAAGGCACTTGTAGTTTTTGAAACACTGTATCTATTTAATATTAGAGTTATTTCAAATACTGTGAGCCATCTGGAACATTATGGCTCTGTCTTGACTGCCAGAAATGGGTTTCTTTTGTTTATTCACTAGTAGAGACAGTTTCTAGTCTACAGAGAGGCTTAGTTTTATCACTAAACAAACCAGATAGTCAGTCATGAACAAATGAGTACAGTGAACCTTGTCCTTAAATGCCCCACAGCAACAGCCTGCCTCCCTTGGGATTTCACAGTAGGTGGTTCATCTATCACAGGTAGGCAAAGCCTGAAAACTCATTATTGCTGCTGGTAGAAATGGATTTTCCTCTATGGAAATCCTTTCTTTCTGCAAAAGCAAACCCCAGTACTTGAGAACTTGTAATTTCTAAAGAATTTTCTGGAGAAAATATAGACCCTAGGTAGAAGGAAAAGGATACCTCAATTCAGATGTACTTCAGTATAAAAATGGGTGATAAAACCAAGGCCTTTTGTCTTTGCTTTCAAGAGACACCTAAAACTTTATGTTAAGATAATATGACACAAATACCTTTTGTGTATGTGGTATGGGTGTAACTTGTCTCTTACACTTAAAGGAAATGAAAGAGTTCTTAAACCCCAGAGCTTGTAAACTTATCACTTCTGACATTATTAGGAAGCAAGCATGGAAGGAAATTGTCTTTCAAAAGGAAAACAAACACACCTCACCTCAAAACTCTTCAGCCCAGAAGTTTGGCAGAACCCTTGTGGTACCATTGGCCAAACACAAAAGGAGCAGCCTTGTTTTACAAAGTCAGTTGACATCTGTTTGCCCAAGACAGGCCTGTCCTGCCCTAACGTGTTCTCGTGCTCTCAGCAGCATCCTCGAGGCCTGATCTGATAACTCCTGGAGCTCAGAGGAAATCTGTCTCACACCACAACTGTAATCATGCCATTTTGAAGCAGATGTATGTCCTTATCATTGTTTGCTTGTAAAGCAACAAAGTAATTTACGCTTGCCTAATCAATCTCAGCTGTTAAGAGCAAACACATTTGCTTTGGACATGGTCTTCATTGTTATGCTACTTTACTGCCTTTATCTCTCTCTTTCACCTCCTTTAAGGATATAGGAATACTGCTTTACTTTCACACGCAAAAATCAGAGCAATTCCTTTTCTTCTTTTCTTCCAGTAAAATCTGTGCAATAAATTTTTGCACATTTATTTCCTTTACTCTTTAACCCTTGCAACCTTGTACACAGAAACTTAATAAATTACAAAATGGGAAAAAATTGTAGTATTGTATTGAATTTTAAACTCACAGCTACAAGATGGAAAAGAAGTAGCCAATGGATTTCTGCCCCAAACCAGAAATATGGTAACAGCTACAACCTAATCAGCATTTTTCTCTGCCATTGGACTGGCAGAGGTTACATCCAGCAGCTCTCAGCTACAGTTTTTCCCTTGCAGGTGAACTACTATATGCCCAATTCAAAAACCACCTACAAAGTGAGGTAGCATCAGCATCCCATTTCTTTTCAAATACATTTTTGATCCTTTTTTCTACCTCTTCTGGCCATGGCATTTAAGGCACTTATTGTTGCCAACTGAATTACCAAAGTATTTTGGAAATTTGCCTTTAAAAGTATTTGGGAAAAACATGCAAGTACAAAAACCAAACCAAACAACAACTTCTTTGTACCAAACCATGAGCAGCTGAGCACTTGGGAAGGAATGCCACTAAGAGGCAGATGTGCTCTCTCTGCTGTCATCCCCCCTCCCTATTTTGGGGACATGCCCTTCCACCCCCTACAAACTTATTCTAGTTTATTGACTTTTAGGGCACACTAAAAGGCCCATGTGTTCTCTCTAGCTGGGGAAAGACTAAGAGGACCCTGGTGAGAGATCATAAAATTGGCTCCATTCTCACTTCCAAGAGCAGTGATTTGGATGTTAATAATAGGAAAACTGAGGGAGAAGACTCTCCAGAGAAGTCTGTGTGTAAAACTATTCCAAAGTGCATCAAAAACAGAGCTGGACATGAAAGAAAGAGAGAAAGAGAGAGAGGAAGGAAAGGAGGATGGAATGAGAGGGAGGAAGGGAGGAGAGAGA
>WAAE01003206.1:9685-28532 GCA_013400495.1 Nicator chloris
TTTTTTTTTTTTTTTTTTTTGTGGAGTTTTTTTTTTTGGTGAATGTAGGTATATAAGAAATTTTAGTATCAAAGTTCTTAAAAATGTATACTGTTAAGTGATCTGTCACTTCCTGTCAAAAGTTTTGTTGTTGGAAATTTTAGTAATTCAGATAAAAGAAGCTGTCATATATGAGAAACAAAGCAAAAATGTTATTTTTGTAATGAGCTTGTTAAAAATACTTCGCAAAAATAAAAAAAAATATTTATGCAATGTAAATATAATCATATATGTATAATTTGCAAGACCATTGTGACTTATTTGTGGTGTCAAACTTTGTAAAAATATCAAAGTTTTAAAACTACTAAATTTATAACCTCAAGCTAGCTGTTAACAGAATGTGTCATTTAAAGCTGTTGATATTATAACAAAGATTTGATAAGCACTGGCTGTAAGCTCCTAGAATTAAAATTTATTATTAACATTGATTTAGATTCCAGTTTGAACCTCTCCCGAAATATTCCTTTTAAGACACTGTATTGGATTAATTATGTTTTTATCCAATACCACTTGAACAATAAAAAAAGCTGCACTTTTATCTTTAGATAGATTTCATCCTCTGTGAGCAATTTTGGAAATCTTTAAATTATAATTATACTTATATGCTTCTAGTAGTGCACAACTGTAAAAAAACCCTTTAATTCTCATTTTATCAACTCATAAGTGTTATCTTTTACTACCACCTCACCCAAATCCATTGCTTGTTTTCCTCACTCCCAAGAGCTATTAATTCCTGCTGTATGTAAATACACACGCTAAAAACTGTTCACCATTGGACAATATTTGTAATATCCATTTCAAATTCAAACTTCACCCTTTTTTACAGACTCCACATATATTAGCTCTCTTCTCAGTGCTTATCTTTTCTCTCATGCAGTTATAATGCTCTTTTGCCAGCTTTCAGAAGCAAGCTACAAGCTCCCTCTCCATGGCGTGTTTGCAGAATGTTGCAGCTGTTCTGACTAAAACTGTTGCTGGAGTGAAATGAGAAATGAGACTATGGCAGAGGATCAGACATTTCGTGAATCCTTTTAACCATGCCTTTGAATTTGTAAGGGAAATCAATACTAAAGAACTGAACCTGAAATCAATTCAAGCAAAAGGAAAAACAAACAACGAACAAACAAACAACCCCCAAACCAGAAAGAGGAGATAGAACAATCTTAAATTAACAATTTAATTAAATAACACATTTTTTTATTACTTGCTGGTCTCTGTGCTTTGTCTCAACATGATTCCTGACTTTTTCAAGTGTGGAATCACACCCAAGACAATTTTTGTGCATTGGTTGTAATTAACCATAAAACATGAGATAACCATGAAAAAATATATTCAGCATTCTTTTATTTATAGACTGATGGACTGATTTTTTTTTTACAATAAATTAATGAATGAATTTTTTCATCTGTTAGGAATGTAAAAATATTGAGTATGTTTGTAGAGATGTCAGTAAGTAATACTCAACAGTATAAAATGGAATTAAGATACAGGTAATCATATTATTTTAATACATCTGAAGGGCAAAACAACAGTTCAAATTTCTAAAAAGTAATTTAGTGAAAATCATTCATCAGGTAGCTACTTCAAGCAAAATGATGGAGTTATGTGCACAAATAATAGCATTTCTGTTAAATCAGAACACTGAATTAAATATAACTTACACAAGTGATTAATGCTCATAGGAGTTCAACTGATATCATATGAGCTCAACTGATGTATATTCAAATTAAATAAGTGTCAAATTATAATTACGGACCAAGTCTGAAGCAGACTTGCTTGAGACTTAGGAAATAAATTATTTAGCTATCTCCATGCACACTTCTCTGTATGATTGACTAGCTTCTATGATTATTTATAGTTTGTGTTTGCCCTTTGTGTTTTATAATTCATTTACTTCAGTGTAACCTTTTTACCCTGTTTGATACTGCAGTTATTCAAGGGAAATGCCCCATGTGTATGTATGTTTATTCTCTACTGTCAGGGTCCACTAATGGGTGCGGGGCCCTGATGGTTCGTTTTAGGGATCTCAGAGTACAAAAGACACAACAGGACAAATTAATATGCTTAACCAGAAATACAATTTATTAAGTGCCAACTTCAGTATTGCGATAGAAGGGAAGGAAAAGAGAATAAAAGAATGGAGAAGAAGGAAAGAGAGAGATATTTGGGATAAAATTCTGGAATGATAGCTACCAACAAGAATGGAGCCCTCGTGGTCTTCAGGCCAATGGAACCTCCGTAGAAAAGGGCGTAGGAGTCCTCGTGGTTCTGATCCAATGGGTCCTCCGTTCTTGTCGGGGAAGATCTTCCAAGGAAGCTTTGCTTTGAGACTGAATATATAGGTCTTTTCTGAATTGAAGGCAGCTGGCCAGAGCAAAGGTGGGGCGGTGAGTTCTTGTGATCCATAGGCAATGGGGGAACAGGGCAAGCCTGATCTGTTCCATCTTCAGCACAGGCGGTTATTGCCATGCATGGTAGCGTCCATTGTTTCAACAGGACATAAATCCGGTCCTGGCGCCAGTCTTGCAGCCAAGCACAGGCTTCAGTGATCACACCTGCAGACAGAACTTGGCAGACATCCCACCACAGCCAGGCCAGGGGCCCCCCGCCCCGCTGCTCCCAGAGTCTCACTCCTTGGGGTCTCAGTCCTTGGGGTCTCAGTTTTCAGAGACGGTCGTGAGGCAGAATCAGGGATCTTCAGACCGACTCTTACATCTACTCCACAATTATTTATTTTTATGTTCTTAATTCTTAGATTATTTTGGTTAGCTACTATATTCTATGTGGACTGCATGACGTGTTGAAGGTTTATGATCAAGTTAATCATTCACCTTTGTAGATGTACACACACATGGGCACAAATATATAAAGACAGGAATCTCTGTCTTAAATAACTGTGAACACTGCTGAAGTTTTGGACAGAAGACTCCAGATAACCTATGTGTAATTCTGGATATTTATGTAAGATACAATACAGATGTCTCAGTGTGATGTTCTTCATGGGACAATATGCCTAAGGGAGGTTTCCTTTAGTGTTCTAGAAAGAACAGGGAATAAAATAAATTCTTGTTACATAGATAATTTTTGAAATACTGATTAATAGTATCCAGTTCATAATCTGTACACTGATAGATATTTTCATATCAAAATAATAAAGATCTTTAAAGCTTTCCACTTATTTGGGGCCATTTATAACAAGAATGAACAGATGTATTCAAGTAAATCCTATTTCACATGCTTCTGAATTACTGGTAGCATCTGGAGCAACTTATACAAGTAGCAGTACAAAAGATAACCAGTACAAGTTCTTTCAGATAATTCTCAGACTATTCCATAGTCATAGTGTTAAACAAAGAAACACTGACTACAATAAAATCAGAAGTTAAAATTCTAGATTTTCCAGAATATATTTCAGAGTGAAGGCTCCAATATGTGATATTTAAGTGGCAATATCACCATCTGAAGGCCCAATTTCAAATTAACGTTGAAACACATCCTAGCCAGCCTTGTACATCTGGATTCACAGATGTTCATCACTCATCAGTGGACATTAGCCAAGACTGACATGAAAAAAAAGTGTGAGAAAAGCAAAAAGTTCTAAAATGTGATGAGGAAATTTTTGCTATGGTTTCCATAGGATGACACATGAAGACACCTTGCTGTTATAAACTATGTCAATCAAATGTTCTGTCCTCATAAACAAGGGGAAAATTTATAAAAATGTAATGAATTAATTGATTCCTCAATTTTTGCAATCATATTTAAAGACCATTCCATTCTTTACTGCAGTTATAATTTTTGAAAAAAATTTTGAACATAAATCAGTACTGTCTGGACAACTTCTTTTAAGTTCTTCTTAAGCAACATTATTGTAGTCTACTCTTTGGAAAAAACTTTACATAAACTCACAAACTCCATCTGTCACCTCATCTGGGAAAGCTGAGAAAACTTAAAGTGTAGAAGTTTTGTGGCTTGCTTACAGGCCTTGCTTACAGGTTTACAGAATTTTTTTTCCTTGACTATCTGGAAATAAATCGTTGCATATAAATAGTGGAAAGGATATGAAATAAAATATTAGGAGGATTAGAAGGATAGTGGAAGGATAAAAAAGCCTGGCCCTTTTTACAACCTGGAATAATCTTTTCTGAGACTTTAAGACTCTTTTGCTTGGTTTTGGAATGAATGATGAAACTGAACAATTGCATATGCGAAGAATCAGATTTTGTTCTCCAGGATGTTCATCATTATCTTTAGCAAGAAAAGAAGAGTTGCTATATAATAACAGATGTTGAAATAAGGAGTCAGTGTAAGAAGAAGTACTACATAGAATTTGAAATTTTAGAAGAGATCAACAATGAAATAGACAACAAACTTTTTTGTCAGGTAAACCACTAAATTACCATTGAAACATTTGATATCTGTATCACATATGTTGAAGAGCAGCCTAATATAAAAACCATCTAAATGATACTACATCAATCCTAAACTTCTACCATCAAAGAATAAGTAAAGAAATCCCTAAAGCAAGTCGAAACAAAAGAAAGTTTTCTAATTTGGGAATTTTGATCCTTCTTGAAAGTTTCCTGATAAAACAAACAATACCACTTGAAATTGCAACATATTTCTGATTTAAACATATACTTGGTATATTTAAGTACTATTGGGAATTATTTTTTCATTTTCTATGACATAAAACAATGATACAGGCGTCAAAAGCATTGGAGTTTTGTTTTCTCTCCTGTCAAATATTCTTTTGCAATAAAAACACAAACAGTATATTTAGTTGTACATTTGCTAATAAAAATTAATTTTAACCCATTAGAATAAAAGTAGCAAGATCTTTAAATTAAAATACTTCATATAACTTTGGAACACTTTCTGTATGATTTAATAAGAAAATAATGTCTTGTCAATAAAAATAAAAAATAAATAAAAATGCTAACTAAACAGCTGTTGATTAAGAAACACTAATCAAAATCACAAATAATTCTCTCACCACACAGAAATCTCAGTAATATAATTTGCAAATTAACAGGTTTTTTTAAGAGAACATTGATATATCTAACTTTGTGCATGAAAGGTGTTGCAAGATATTGCACTGAGAATAACTCAATAATTAATGATCTTAACAAATAAATAAATAAATAACGTGATTGTCGGGATCTAGTCACAGGAGCTGTCAATGGCAACGGAAATGTCTGTTTCATCTCTAACCTCCTGGCTTTCAATTATGATCAAAGTCTGGATTACTATACCTCCCTTTTCTTCAGAGCTCAGTCATTATTTTAAAATCCTCATATTGCCATTGTGTTATGCATATTTAATAATTCAGGACACTTTTGGAAACTTTAGATTGAAATGCTATGGTTGAAAGGTGGCTTTATCTCACCGTAAGCACTTTTGCCACAAGAACCCAAAATTTGCCAAATCCAAGTTCACATGGGGAAAGGTGAGACCCCTCAATGGTCAATTGCAAATGGTAATTCATATCTACTTAAAAATAATCTTCATAATTGTCAATGAAGAGGAATTTCCATATATTTCTTCTTTGTCTCAGTGGTTCTTTATTCTATTTCTTGTTTAAACCACAATCCATCAAAAATCAAACTTTGACTTTCTATAAGTAACAGTAATTCATTACTAACCTGCAGTGGCCCAGGACATTTTTGATAATGTAAGCATGGAAGTAATTTGGAAGGATATTAAGATACCATGCATGAAGAGCCACATAAATATGATGACCAGAGTAACAGAAAATCAGATAAATTATAGAGGGCAAGATCACTGCCCTTGGGGATTAATAAAAAATTGTGCTACAAGCCTGCTAATTGCAACTGACTAGTGTAAAAAGATTCTGTTTTTATCTATCATCTTATGATAAGCTATAAAATCACTAAAAATTCAGTAATGAAATGGCAAATCTTATCTCAGGATATATAGAGGAGCATTCCAGCCATAGCTTGTAGCACAGGACAGCAGAAAATTGTTCACTTTATCTTAAATAGTTCTGCTGAGATCTTATCCACATAACAGATAAAAAATAAAAGTAAATGTATTTGTCCTGTACATGCCTGTGGACCAGGAAACTTTGGTATGATGATGGAATAAATAATGTACTGCCAAAGAAGTTAAAATTTTTGGCTTATATATTCAAACAATATGGTTATTGAATATGGAAAGGAGAAGGAAAAGAAAGGAGGAAGCACAATCTGAGCTTAAAGAATACATTACTGGATGTTAGTATATTTAAACAGAAATTAAAAGTTTTTCTAAAATAATAAAATACTGACAGCAGCCTTTCAGTAGGAGTGTCAAGACAAAAAAAATCAAGAATATTATTTTTAAGAATAATCTAAATCATTGTACAAAAGGAGTTTGATGACTGAACTTGGAAATATTTCAAGTCTTTTAAAATCCTTGTTTGAAAAAAAAAAAAAAAAAAAAAAAACCAAAAACCCAACAACCAAAATCATATTCCAATACAAACTTCTGGAAAAAAAAAACCAAACAAACCATGACTTAAAAATACTTGGATTGTTAGTTTTAAACCAAGGAGAGAGACACTTCATACACAGCCTAAAGAGGACATCTGCCATCCTGGAGCATCCTGTGATAGTCATGTTACTTTTGTTTTTCACAGTAACAGTCTGGTTCATCATTAGCCTAGAGCCATCACTCTGTCTTTAACCTGGTTTGAAGAAACTTGTGTCTGTACAAATCCCGTGCCATTGTGCTCTCCACCTGACTTTGACTTCTGTATGTCTCTCTCTACCCCTTTTGTTTCTCAAGTTTGAGTGGCCTAATCAACAAAGTGTCTCAGAAGTGAAAAACAATAAGGGACTAAACATTTATAGAAACATCTGATACACTTTACTGTCACAAGACTAAGACATTTACTTTACTGTCACAAGACTAACACAGTTTTAATCTGATTAAGAGACCAGATGCTGCACAATGTTTTTTCAGCAATGAGATAATCCAATAACAAAAAATAGAAAGCTTGCAAATATTTGTTACTCTTCACGTTTCAATTGCACAAATTTGCTGTTATATCTTCTGTGCTGTTTAAAAATGTCCCTGCATAATAAAAAAATATGTTTGTCCCTGCATAAGTAAAAGTAGGCAACATCTTTCATCAAGAGAATCATGATAAACGGTTTTTTGTTACAACATAATAGAGCTGAAGAAAATGAGAACTGTGACTCCTGATAAGTGCAATATTAGCAAATACTGTTTTTCTAAATGTTTTAACTTGCTCATTACATATTGTCTTTCTACAATCAAATTAAACGGGATTATCACAATAACATCACCAGCAGTAAAAGGACATAAACCCCCAAACCACATTAGCTGTTCAGTGTTATAAGAACTTACAAGCACTTAATTTTTCTTAGCTTTTTTGAGCCCAGAAGACTCCTCTGAACATGGCCTTTCTCAACAAAGCAAACCAACATGGTCTATTAGTAAGGTCCTGGGGTGGATTTGGGAATCCAGGAAGGAGATCATGGGTGGATCCCGTCCCCCCATGGGCACATCCAAAGGTGGATCCCTCTCCCCCCCCCCCGCCCCTTCCCCCCAGCTCAGGGGAGTCCAAAGTTCGGTCCGGGTTGGCCAGATCCCCCACCCCTCCCCCCTCCCCTTCCCGAGACTCCCGAGTGGGGGAGGGGCGCCCCACTGACCAGTCGAGAGTTGGAGGCGACTGAAGCCCGAATTGGGGGTCGGGGGGATTCTTACCTGGGGGGGCATGGCCCGACCCCGGGCTGTGATTGGCTGCCCCGGGGGGTGGGGGAGGGGAATTTCCCTTTCTTGACAATAAATGAGCTTGGAGGGGAANATGGAGATGTGGGGGAGAGGGGACCAGAGGGACCCCGGTGGGGGACACAGGGAGGAGATGAAGGTGACCAGGCCATGGTGGAAGGGACAGCAGAGGGGTCATGGAGATGACAGTGGGGACAAGGACAAGATGGGACTCAGACATGGAGTTGGGGACATGGAGAGGACATGGACATGGTGGTGGGGTCATGGGGATGGCCGTGGTAGCCAGGAGGAGATGGTCAAGGTGACAGCAGACTGTGGAGGTGACACAGAGATGGTCAATGTCGCCTGGAGATGATGGTGGGGACATGGGGCCGGTGGTGGGAAGAGGGATCAGATAGTTGAGGTGACCAGGAGATGGTGGGAGGAGCAGGGAGGGAGAAGACAGAGTCAAGGACACCTGGAGATGGTGGAGGTGGCCAGGACACGGTGGTGGCGGACATGTGGAGGGAACAGGGAGGAGGTGGAGGAGACAGGAAGATGAAACTGGGGACACGGAGATGGGCAGTGTACTGTGGACAGGGTGGTGGGGACATTGGGAGGACATGAGGGGGGGTATGAAGAAGTTCAGGGTGAACAGGACATGGTGGTGGGACATGAAGAGGGGACAGAGAGGTGGTGGTGAGGACGTGGAGATGGTCAAGTGTGGGAATACACAGGTCAGATAGTGAAGCAGACTTAATTAGCATATCTAGTTTGATAACCAAGATGCCCTGGCAAGAACAAACAGGCCTTTGAAGATTACATAAGATAGGATTACATCTGTTTACTGGGATAAGGAAATGAAATTAAACCTTCCTAAACAAGATATGTTGTAAAATGCATAAGTTTGTCTGTACCATGCTTAACTTCATCTTTGTAGTAGTAAACATTAACCTTCCTAGAAATGGTATATAAGCTTTGGAAAAATCTCATTATTCTTGAATTATTTTTGAAAGCAAACATAAGTAGAAATGCTGAAGCAGAAATCTAGTTGTATAACAGAAATACTCTTTCCAATTTCAAGTAGTTTTTCATATCCCACATATGAAGTAAGACTTGAAAACCAGCAAAGCACACAATAAATTGTTTAAGCTGTATATATTGGCTGCAAGTTTTCTGATAGATTCCTCGTATATTTTACTCTCAAATACCTTCCATACTTACACTTTACAATTTAATATTTATCCCTATTTTTTTTTTCACTCAGACCTTTGAAAAATATGAAATAAAATCCTCCAGAAGACAAAGAGCAAAAGACAATGATTACCGAGCATTTTCTGATGTAAGGAATATTAGGAGTACAAGTAGCTTTTTTTAACCATAGCTGATGTTTCATTGGCAGAAATCAGTCACTAGGTCCAAATTTCAGCAGCAAGTGGAAGACAAATCACTACTGTTCTCTCCATTGGATCTTAAGATTATTTTGCCAATATGTGTGGTAAAAGATGAAGAAACCCTCCCACTTGCTGATATCAGAATAATAATTACTTGCCCTCTGTGGTTTCACTGGCAAATTGATCTGCAGCAACTATCATAGTTTTGAAGCAACTTTCCTTTTTTTTCAAGGCACATCTCTCTCCAGACCCCACTGTGCTCTGCTATTGAAAAAAATTTTGCTATACCCACAAATGTCATGAGACAATAGGACTTTGATTTCATTTGCCATTAATAGAATAACATATTTTCTTGTGAGCACTGCAGTTTTGGGAAGTGAGAATGAACAGGTGAAGAAGAATTGGGAAAAAAAATAGATCATTTCACTTTCTAGACACCGCCAGATACAGTGAACTCTGCACTGCAACACACAGCTGAACAATCCACAAATTTGTTGCTGCTGTAAGAGAAACATGGTTCCATCCTCTGAAAGGAGTACTCATTTTACAACCACCATATCTAGGACTACAAATCCCTAGAATTGTCTTAGAAGTCTTCTCTTCAAGTGACATGAACTATTAAAAGGTATAAGCAGGCGTCTCCAAATATTTATGGATAACACCTCAGCTCCACAGGACCTAGAAAATATTGTAGTTGCTCATGAGGAACAGAGGAATATCACACATGAAAAACAAAATAAACCATGTAAAATTGTATTTCTGCATGTTACTTAATATATAATAATATGTAAAATGAGTAGTATTATTAACTTAAGGGAAAGTATTAGTAAGAGAGGATCTGGAGTTCCAAGCACCTCAACTCTTTTTGAATATGTTTCTCTAGGCAGTTCAGCCTGATGGTAAAAGTTCTGATGAAACTGAGAATCATAGCAATAAAACAATACAATTTTGTGTGTTTATAGGAATTTCTGGACAGAAATACCAAGTTATTTCACGACTATCCTGAACACAGAATAGGATGAACTTGTCATAAGGACCATGCTGACCACAGGACAGTGCCGCTGTCCCCAAAGTGTGCCTAGTTGGGCACTGTCCCCGGCTAACTGCGAAGGAGCAGCATCAGTAATTGAGCAGCTTTTCACCCTGAGTTGTCACTCACTCAAGGGCTTCTGTCTGCTTCTTGTGGCTTCTTTTCCCTTTGATGGACCTTCAGAGGCAGTGAGGCAAATGGCAAGGAAGAGAGAGAGTCTCTATGCAGGTGCTAAATCCAGTTTATTTGAGCACCCCAGCGAGGGAGCTCTATAACCGAAGGGAGCCTGCTGCAAAGAGCGAGGAGCACCGCTGTGCACAGGCCTTTGTACAGGGGGTGTAACGGGGGTGTTAACATCGAATCCTCCAATAACGACGGAGGGGTGGAGGAGCCCAGCAATGATTTACAGAACTTGGAACCAACAATAAAGGAGAAGGGCGGGATCCTTCAGGCTCCAGCCTATCACTCGACCCCCCATCTGGAACCTTCCAGAAAGGGAGGAAGGGTGGTCGAGTGACAGACAGAGCCCAGAGGGAGGGGATAAAGAGATTGATGCAGAAGGGTCTGGAGAACAAGGGGGGGATAACTGATTGACAACTTAGGGGATACCAAATGAAATTAACTACAGGGGAGAGGTAACAAACCATTGGTTACGAACCACAACAGGACAGCACAGAATAAATCAGCCAGAATGAAGCGTTAACACTATGGTGTTGCAGCGCTGTGGCAAAAGTACATGGGAGAAGTAGGTGCTTGTACTGCTTAAACCCTTAAATTTGGCATGACAGAATCAGCTTTACCTCACTTTATTACCAATTGTAGCATTATGCAAATATACCATAACTATTAAACCCTACACCATGTGTATTGGAAGGTTTGTAGTGTATAATCCCTCATTCCTCAGAAACATGAGGCTTATTCCTAGCTGCTGTGAAGACATAAAAATCAGAAACTCCTGAAGGAAACAAGTCAGCAGTTTATATCAAGAACCAGTGAACTGGGCAGTGACAAGAGACAAACATGTCTTGGGAGGTTTGATTTCCCCAGGTGAAAATTAACCTAAAAGGTCTGGCAAAGTTCTGGAAACACACTTCTCTCCCCAAAAACCTTGCTGGTTAAGGCACATTAATGGACTCACTTTGCTTCTATATTTTCAATATTCAGTACTTGGTGTCCATGTCTTCTGAGAGGGTAGAGATTTCAGTAGGTGGATTAACATTAAAAATTAAAGTCAAAGCTTTAGACAGATCCAGTCTTTTATTTAAGACAACTGAAGGGAGTACCTTTTGTCTCATTTTCCTAGCAGTTCCTGTACTTCTGGGCAACCAGGATTTCAGTGGCTCAATTTGAGTCTAAATACTTTGATGAGGCAATAAGGACTATGTAATAGCTTTCACAATGAGACTACAGCTTAAAGACACATCTTTAAAATGCCACCCCCATACTTCAGTAACTATGGGAAAATAAGTTTTATAAGATCATTTTCCATTCACATGTAGAAGCAGGGAGCACTAAGGAAAATGGGACATCAGTTACTTCCAATATTTCCATTTAGTAGTTTATAAACTATAATACATTGAAAGTATATAGAAGATTAATTTCTCTCAGAAGACTTTTTGAAAGGTTCTCTTACCCCCAAGAAATAATGAAATGATATATTTTGTCTTCCTAACATATAAAAGTCAAGCTCTGTCAAAATCCCAGCACACATCTGGTGTGGGTAAAAGCAAGACCGCACAAGAGCACAAAGTGCTCCCCACTGTCCAGCAAAAGCTCCCTTTGGCTGGGAACTAAGAACAGATTCTCAATCCAAAACTTACATACTAGCAGTAAATTTCTTTTGAACAAGGGAATTCTCTGAAGGCCATTTACTGATATCCTTTTCTCTGCTTAGACATTCAAAGGTCCATAAAACTGAGCCAACATCCCTGCTTTGAGTATTTGAAAAAAAATCCTTGCCGTTACATCTGGAGTTTGAATGCTTTACCTAACATTGCCAGCTCTGTGTGTTCAGAATTCATGAAGTGAATCTTACCAAGCATAACAGGCTATTAACAATCATAAGAATTAAGTATAAGCAGCACAGCAAGTTTGGTGCTCTGTGTAGACTTAGTTGTTCACATTGCTATTTTCTCCAATGCAACAGTTAGAGAATGTAATTTCAGCTGGAACACTGAACTTGTCAAGAATTTCAAGTCATGGATAAGTCTTGTAATGAATTTCAAGACTTGTCACGAATTTCAAGACAAAATCTTTACATGATTCTGCATGAGGGTGTCAGTCATCGCTGAAAGGTAAATGCACTTTTCTCTGGAAGATTAGAAAAGCTTATACTCTTTTCAACTGTAGTACTAAAATGGATTTTTAGCTTCAGTCCCTTTGAGGATTACTTTCTGAAAACCCCTTCAGAATAGTTTGTCCCTCACTTAGCTGGTGATCCATAGTAAGATTCACAATTTGAAAAGCAATGAAGAATATGGTACACTCTAATTGCCTCTTGACTGCAGGTAGGTTATTGAATAGGCAAAATCAATTTTACTATACAGTGAGCAGACTCGGAATTAAGGCAGTCTTATTGAAGAGCTGGTCAAAAGTCATTTCCAGTTGAAGAGTTTTGCATCAGAAAATGCTAATTTGCTCATTGCACCTTAACTGCCAGTCAAGATTGTCCAGTTTTCTGAAAACCTACCCAAAAAGAAATAAAAGCTGCAGAACCAGGCTAACTTACATTCTATGTAGACAACAAGGGGGAATTAAAATTTTCATAATTTCAATGTACTTACTACTTTGTTGTATTCTGGTGAATAAAAGGTGACAAGTCCACCTTTGGGTCTTTGTCAGTAGAACTTTCCTTTCTACTATGTTCTTATTGCAACGAAACATACAATTGTTCTGATATGTGTATTCAGACATACATGTTCCAGAAAATCTGTTGTTAGAATTATCAGTTCTATTTATATGGCTTACAAGAAAAGTGATTCTTTTCTCCCCCTCTCCTCCCCCCAAAACAGAAACAAAAATAAAACCAGAGAAAACTCCACAGGACTTCCTGAATGAGACAGAACAGGATTTAGGAAGGAGATATGTGAGATGCATTTACTGATTAAAAAAAATTGTCTTCTTAATTCTCTATTTCACTGTTTGCTCTTTTTAAATCCAATCCTCTTACCTCAATGGAAATGCATCTCCAAATAGGGGATACACTATATATACTATTCCATATTTGAGAAGTTAAATTAATTTTGAGGATTTCAGACCAGTATTTGAAGTTTCAATTAAAAAAAAAATTAATAAAAGCCAAATTCTGAAAATTCACTTCAGGTTTTTTACTGAATATTAAGTGATTATCCCATTTCTGATATTTAAACTTTGTGTATCCCATATGTATAAGACTTCTCAAAAGGTTTTGTGATCTCAGGTAAGCAAATGAAGTAATAAAAGAGTTAATTTCTGTGACATAATTATAAAGAGTTTTTTCAGCTTTCTGAACAGTTTAATTGTGTTTTTTCATGGTCTTTACCATTTTTTAACGCATGTGTCTGTTTATGAAAGAAAAATGTGTCTGCTATTATCTGACACCGTATAATATATATTATAACTTACATATTATGCATAACTTGCATTTATGAATAGTTCTTATACTTTCCTAATTTTTTTGATTTTTTTAATTGTTCTTGTAAGACAATAAAATCTTATATGTATAAAATACTGTGTACGAAGAGTAGCATACATGGTAACAACAAGATGTTTTTATCCAAGATTGTTTGGAACTGGTAGGATTCTCAAAACTTCAGCTGAATGATTAAAAAAAAAAGAAAAATCTGATTTTCGGGCAAACTCATTTTCCCCAAGAAAAATACTCTGAGTTCGTAGCTTATGGCTGATATTGTTGCAAGATACCAAATGGTGTAACTATCAATCCATGCCTGTCCCATGCAGATGGCATAACCAAATGGCATGAGCCAGAGTTAAATTTCATGCTTTGACATGGTTAGACACATTTTGTATTACTTGTAATAGAGACTCATTTTGTAAATCATGAGCAGAGATTCTCCAGATGGATGAAATTGTATGCTCCAACAAATTTGCAAGTAACAATTCCTGTTGTGAACTGAAGTAGTTTCCTATAATAAATATGGCTGCTGCAGGGTGTAGGAACATTAAATCATGGTTTTCCTACTTTTGTAAAGGATTGTAAAAATTAAATTTAATTTTAGAACATAAATAAAAGGAGAAATTGATTCTCACTACTAATTCTTTTACAAGAAAAATGCAGTTATCTTTTTTGTAATAAAGATGTTGATTTTGTAGCATTGATACTTTTACTCAAAAAACCCCAACCCACTAATGAATTCTAGTGACAGGAAACATTAGAAAGTGTGCACTGTATTAAGAAAAACCAGTGACTTCATTTTTAATGTTGCTTCTCATGAACCAAAAATAATTAAATATTCTGAAGCAAACCTTTAAAAGAATTTCTCAAGACAGATATTTTCAGGGATATTAGTGAAGCCATGAAAGTCTGTTGTTGCAAAAAGCACATTTCATTAAGACCTATGATGAGCTGCATGCATTTTCTCTCCTTTAATCTCTACTGACACAGTAGATGACAACAGTTCCTTCCAGAACTGGTAAGATGGATTTATCCAATAATTAACCTATCAAAGTCCCCAAGCATCTCATTCAAGAGATACACTCCCAATTATTAGAGTCTAATTAATTATCTGGGGATAGACCAGGGGAGAAGACTCAAGACTACATTAGCTCTGAATAAGTCCTTGCTGTCTATTGGAAAAATTACATTTTAAGGAAGTCTTTCATATATTTATCTAAAGAGATGGATATTCTGGAGGGAAGTCGTCCATATTTTCTGGCAGCCACACTTAATGTAATTAGTACTTCTCTTCTTCCATCGTTCCAGTGGGATTACTGCCAGAGGAAGGTTATAATTAAGACTAAACCAGGATGCTATAGCTGTAAATTATTCAAACATGTTTAGGTGAGTTTATGCTTCTTGCCAGATCCTTAAGCATAATTTGACTTAAATTGTACCAGTAGCATCAGTCTTTGAAAAATCTTTTTGTAGTACCTATCTTTTTTGCTGTAAAGAGATAATAAATTTTAATGTGAATCTGAACAAATATTCAATGTGATGAAGTGAAAGATTCATGCCTGACAGATTTGGTAGCCTTCTCTAAAGAGTTGGAGTATTGGTGGATAAAGAGCAACTGATACCTTCTACCTGCACTTGTGCAGAGCACTTGGCACTGTCCCACATGACAACCTCATCTTTAAACTGAAGAGACATGGATTTGATGAATGAACCACTCAGTGGATGAGGACCTGGCTAGATGTTTGTACTCACAGAGTTGTGGTCTACATCTCAATGTCCATGTGGAGACCAGTTATAGGTGAACTATATAAAAAAATTGCCATGTATCTTCAAAACACATATTAAATAATCAAAGATACCGTTCTGAATGGCTTAATAATAAACCATGCATAACACTTCAAGATATCTATGCATTGGAGAAGGAGAAAAATGCATAAAATTGCTTCACATATAATTTTCTAAGAAAAAATGAAGGCGGAAATTTAAAGTGTTAGTATTTTATGTTCAGCTATTGTTGTGTCTAATACCCATCAACACCAAAACAAGAAGAAAGTATCTGTTTTGGTGACATTCTGAATTCAGTCATGGAGGACTCATTAGAAAAACAAAACATCTTTTCACTTGTTTATTTCTGTTCTTGTCTCTAGAATACAGATTTATGTCAACTGCAAATTGCTACTTCATTAATGTGTTAGTACAGGATCTTGGAATAACTTTCTGCTGAAAACATTGAGCAGATTAGTGCAAAATCCAATTTTTGTGTATCTGATCATGAGAATTGTAACTTGATTTAGAAAAATACACATAACTGTTTAAGGGAAATGTATAACTTTTTAAAGTACTGATAAAAAATAACAAGACAGCTATTAGAGAAACAGATTTAAAATTAAACTTTATAAAAAGTAAATTATGTAAAAAAATCTGACATGAAAAAAACCATAAAATTATTCAGGTTTTCTTCCATTATCTTAACATCCTTTCCATTGGTTGGTAGCTTCTTAAGTAACAAACTGCTTCTGACTCTGCAGATGATAGGATTGTTTTCAGTTTCCAAACATGGAAGAAGGTAATAGATCTCTCAAGTGGTGTGAGTTTGTATTGCAGTCTAACACTGCTGCTGAAAACAAACACCTGTTATTTGTCAGTTCTATGTGCTATGTGACATCCTGTCAATTTTATTTGTTATTTTAGAAGAAAGTTTTGCCCATCAGTTGCTGAGAAGGAAAAATATCTACTTGGACTTTGAGGACTAGGAAGGCCACTACTGCTCTGATCCAAAGGGGCATATTTTTATGCTCTATTTTAGATTTATGAGACCTTTTCCTTTGAAGGAAATGTTACATCTTCACAAAACACTGCAATCTTTCTACAGACTGTCACTACAAACCACTGTGTCATGTTTAGTACCAACAGATCTCATGTATACATAGCAGAGAGATATCAGCAAAGGCTGTTGTCTTTAGATGTACTTATTAATTAATAAATAGACATATATCATGAAATGCAGGGTTCTAAAATAGCAGAGGTCTGTACATGGCATTCATAACTTCTTTTTGTCTTTTTTGTTTGTTTGTGGGGGGGTTTTGTTTATGTTTTGGTGGGTTTTTGTTTGTATGTTTGTGGGGTTTTTTTGCCAGCAGCTATTCTTATAGCAGCAGAAATTCATACTTTTCAAGAGCAGTTTAAATAGATGTTTTGGTTCCCCGACAGATAATTTATGATGATGTGTGTGGTATTTGAAAGAGGCTCAAACAGTCAAAGAATAGAGGCCTAAAGTGGCACCAAAGAGTAAAATAGAGACATCCTGCTCTTTTTAGAAGGAAAGAATAGGTAAGGAAGTTACTAATGACTTTGCTAAACTGAGTTTTAGTAGATTATCTTTAATCAAAGATGATTAGCAAAATAGCAAAAGCTTCAAATTACTTTCATAGCATTTAGCCTAAGACAGAAGTATGAAGATGTGGCAGAATTTCTATAGATTTTAATATGGTCATGGACAGTACATCTCACAGACAGTATGTGAGAGCTACACAAATTACATATGTGTGGCATCTACTCACACCACAAAGCACAGGAGGCTCGTTGCCCAGCTGAGGAAACCTGTGTAGGTAAAAACAGTAGCTTAAACTGTGATGTACAAAGTAATGCTGCGAATTTCCCAACCACCCAAAAGACACCTCCAAGGATCAAGGTCTTTTTGACAAAGAACATTAAAATACTTTCAATAATGATATCAAGCTCGATAACCTTTGATTCTCCAGAAATAATTTTTGTCACTGTTAGACATCAGATCAGACCTTTTGTGTGTTTATTCCTAAGCTATGGACCCAAAATGGAAATGCAATAAATGGTCACTCCTGAAAATGTTGATCGGTTTATTTCCCACAGTTCCTGTCATGTACATAAGCCTGAGGTGAGTGAGAATGTTTTGTTGAGTGTTTTTTTTAAACAGGTGAGATTATGTTGCAATCAAAGAACATATGTGTTCTTATCTCATTTAAAAAAGCAATGAAAACTTGCATCTCATACAAATAAAATTTTGTGCAGGTCAGTGTATAAATGGATGACCTATTCATCCTTGAGCTGTTGCAGTTCATCATGTGGTATAGTACTCTAAATCGTTGTCTGTTTCATTTTATATTAATATATTGGACTATGAAGCACGACATTTAAAGCCTCTGATGCACATTTCTTGTCAGAATTAACTTCAGTGGCTCAAGAGGTCACTGTTTGCCCAGCAGGAAGAGGCAATCTGCTCAGACACCACAATGGAAGCTGACAGAAACCATGCATCATTATCCCCACATGTCAACTCTGTTTCATTTTCTGAAATGGCCTGGAGGCATTCTCACAGTACAGCATAGCAAAGATGCTTCCTCCTAGGTGAATCTTGTAAGAGCAAAGTCAAACACTTAGTTTGTACCACTGGTGAAGGTGATCTCAAGTGAACAACTTTCTCTTGAAAGTCTGATAGAATTCCTCTATTTCCAGGTACAAGAGCTTTAGAAAGTCTCAGCAGGTTGTGCTGTGATGATGGCTTGGCCTCTCAACAGAGATAATTTTCCATTTTCATGGTTGAAATACAGCCCAAAGTGGAACAGAGGGTGTCCTTCAATACATGATAGTTAACAGTATTCAGAGGCAGTTAGAAAATCAGGAAGTCAGAAGGACTGGATGCTTAAAAATACTGTTCTGAACCAACACCGTGCACGAAAGCTCCTCAAATTTTTGTATACGATCCTATCAATCTGTGCAGTCATTTTTCATCGATGACATCTTCCAGTCCTTGTATCATCAAAACTCTCACTAGCTGAGAAAAACTGAATTTCAAAATTATGTTGACCATTATGTAATTTCATTTTTTGCCTTGATTCAGTACACTTTAGATTGATGAATCAGTGGATGTATCCTTATGAGTTGAAGGCTATGTTGTAACTTGCAAAAATGGAATTTAAAAAAAAATCCAGTTTTCCTTTTAAATTTTTGTAGGGATTTTTTGTTGCTCTTTCTTTCTTTCTTTCTTTCTTTCTTTCC
>WAAE01003208.1:0-17455 GCA_013400495.1 Nicator chloris
ACATTCTATCCTAAATAAACAAATAAAAAAAATTGAAGTTTGAATGTTGTAGAATAGAGCAGAAGAATAGCAGCAATTAAAAAGATTGACATGCAGAGAAATTGCAGCAACATTTATTGTTCATCAGACAGCATTCCTATAAGTTTCCCATCACAGAAAATGAGGGGTATATGTGTTCTTCAGGTTTACTACAACTGTGTCTACAAGTGCACCTCATGATTGTGAATGTCACGACAGACCCACCCACAAAGGTTAGAAAACATTGTTTCAGGTCAGTGTAGTTGTCAAACATATGATAATGTTGTAATTTAATTATGCAAGAACATATGAAGTTTGAAGTCCAAAACATCAAACAGTTATGAGTATGCACAAATCTGAACTGTTACTGTATACATAATCTATCAAGATAGCATTAATCTTTACTTAAAGTGTTTCATTTCATATTAATACAGAAATTCGTGAAATTCCGATTTATTGCAAATATAAACATAAAAGCATTGAGATAGTACGAATTTATGATCTCATTTATTTTTTCAGATCAAAGTTCTGAGTAAAGAAATAAAATTAAGTAACTGACCTATGAATAACATGTCTTTATTTTAAAATATTAGATATGCTAGCATCAATTGTATTGAAAAATCCATTGTTACATTTTGCTGGAGAACCTTGAAATATGAAGTATTTATATTAATAGGAATCCACATATTTTACAGTAGTGGGTACACAGAATTTATTATTATGAGACAATGTCATTGATCAGTTGCTGAAATAACTGAATTATCATTTAGATTACTGAATATTCAAGTGCATAAATGAATTAAATAATGCATTACAAATGAATAACTGAATCCAATAAGGCCATGGCATTCTTGCTAATGTTCAATCTGTTTGAGCCAAACTTGAGTGAATGAATAAATAAATAAATGAATAAATAAATGAATAAATAAATAAATAAATGGACTTGGAAATGAGCCTTATAAGCCAAGACAGGAGGCCTCCAATTCATCAAGACATAACCAAGACCTGTCCTGCTGGGGCTGGACTAGTAAATTTGGCCATCTGGAACAGTATTCTGTCTCTGACAACAGCAATAGGAGATGATCTTTACTGAAATAAGTGAACCTGGACATGTCCCAGAGTCCAGTTTATTTTCCCCACTGCAGCCCTTACAGTGCTGTACTTTGCATTGGTAGCAAGAAAAGTGTTGATAATAAAACAGTGTTTTAGCTACTGGTGAGGATTCCTGGCATAGCATCAATGCTGCCTCTCTAAAATTCCGCCCCTCACCAGTAGGCTGGGGATGGGCAAGATCCTTGGAGAGGGTACGACCAGGCCAACTGACCAGGTCAACCAAAGGGATGTTCCAAACCACATGACATCAGCTCAGATATAAAAGCTAAGAAAAGAAGGAGGTAAAGAGCATTTGTTATTTACAGTGTTTACGTTCCAGAGCAACCACTACACAGCCTGAAGCCCTGTTTCCTGGGAAGTGGCCAAACAGCATTTGTCAATGGAAAGTAGAGAATTTTTTCTCTACTTCAAAATTCAGCCTTTAGCTTTTGCTTTAGTAAACTGCTTATCTCAACCTGCGAGTTGTCTTCCACTTTTATCTCCCTGTCCAGCTGAGAAAGCAGAATGGTAGAGAAGCTTGGTAAGCATCTGGCATACAGCCAAGGTTGACCCACAGCATTGAGCCACTTCACATGAACTCAGCAGGTTTTAATTTCTGCCAGAAGAAAGAAGAGTCATCTAACCAAAGTCAACGGTTGACTATCTTGGTTTTGAGTAACAACTATTGGGTAACTTAGCAAATAAATAATTAGATTGTACCTGAAAACAGATAGGAAACCTCTGCACTTATCACATCAGCAAAGGTGTATCTACTACAGTACTAGACCAAAAATGTGTAATAATTCAGAACTGCAAGAGGATGGTATATTGTTGTGTTTTGCAGTCGAGAAAGGGAGTTGAAGGGCCTCTAGGGCAACACAGAAGATTATTCACAACTTTATACTATTAAAATACTTGAGTGATGATACACAGATATTTAAGAAAAAAATCCACAATTTACACCTCCTTCTTGAGTGGTTGACTGACTATGGAATTCAGTTTGATGAAAAATATCAGTATAGGTGACAAAGTAGGTCAAAAAAGCAAGAAGCATAATTTATTTCACACCTCACAGTTTCAGTTTTTAAAATTGTTCTCTTTAGTAAAACAAATCAGTATAATCAATAAATAACTATCAGTTAGCCCTAGGAAAGTCCTGATAAATATAGAGATTGTTTAAATATGATTTTATTTTTCTTGGGATTCCTATCAGATATGACTGTAAGTAACAACATAGGTCTGTGAATAAGACAAAGACCCTTTTCTGCAGTTGGAACAGAGCTGCTCTTCCATGATTTTGTGTCAACCTTTTCAGGACAGAAAAATATTTGAGTTAGTTAAAAACAGAATTAATTCAGATGCCAAAAGCACTGGATGTAGAACTAGCTAACTTCCAATTTTGGATGTGTTGATACCCCTGTAATGCTAGGGTTTTGAAGGTGATAAGTTGTCAATTTTTTAATCAGAATTGCAGAAGTTTATGACTTTTTAAATAATATATATTTATATTATCTATGTATTTATATAGTGATATATGTTATTTTCTTATGGTGTGTGCCTTGTATATGGATAAAACTAAACCAAGACTTACTAACGATGATAAATCAAATGGTTCCTACTTATATAATCTTTCTAATTATTAAATTTTTATTTTTTAAATCTAAATTCATCTTTTATATATGTAAAACATATGAAGTAGAAAAACACGTTTGAAAATGAATCTGGCATCCAAAGAAGCANAAAGAATCTCTTTGTACCATGGGCGGCTTTTCTTTCCTTTCTGTATTGGTTATTATTTTCTATTTTTATTAAAACATTTCTTGCTTTTCTAAACACTTCTGATCGGCTGTCTTGCAGTTATTCTTAAGCCTTTTCTGAAGAGTGCAGGACACCCTCAGGAGCGCAGGATTGATACATCTACACATGTCTAATTCAACTCTGGACACGGGTAACCAGGTATTATTTCACCATCAGAATGCCAGAACCAGTAAAGACTACTAGAACTATAAGAAAAGCTGTGATACTTGTTCATCATTTTTCCTCTTTCTTTGTCTTCTGCAAAACATTAATCTTGGAACATCTTTGTGTGATAAGACAGTGAACTACAAGAAACAGAATAATATTAACATACACTTTAAATATACATGTGGACATGATGTGGGACAAGTTTGGGTTCAGAAATTAACACTCATTATAACTTTAGATGAAATTGATTGGGTAGTTGCATACAGTACTTCATCCCAAAAGAATTACTTAATCATCATTAAAGTACCATGACCCATTCTTTTTCAGAAAACCTGTTCAGAATTTTTTTTACCTTTGTACTTATTTATATGATATTCCCTCTAGAAAATATCATCTTGCATTTTCTATTACTGTTGTTTCTTTTAACTTCTGCAGCATAATAACTATGTATACACAACCTCCTGAAGTATATGTTAAGTCAATCAATTACTAATTACAGAATTAGTTAGATGGCATTTAAGATATATCAGTTCTTGTCTGTTTAATTCTGTGAAGCTTATTGGTAAAACACACAAACACTTTGTATAGAATTGTATAAATATATTTCCTAATTTCTTCCTCTTTTGCCTTTTTTCACTTGCAATCTAGTTTGCTGATAAAAATAGCAGATTCCTAGTTTGTAAATTGTACTACCTTTGTTTGCCAACCAGAAGACATTCTTGCCAGTTCTAATGTGTCTTGCAGTACTTGCAAAAGCATGAGATTGATGACCTTGAAATCTGACCTTTTCCGCCACCAGAGGATGGGGGTGGTGAGAAGAGGTGGAATTTGAAGTTCTCCACATTCCTTTACAAGAATTAAATCACAGTACATTGGCAAACAGTGCTTTAAAGAACCAGCTCAAAGCCTTTTAATAAAGCCACTGAACTTTGCTTAAAGCCATGAAAAGCACAGAAATTGAGCAACACGTTACATAACAGAGACTTGGTTAAGTAGTACTGCCTATACACACCTGGGACGTATTGAAAGTCAAGGACCTATTGAGATGATAATGGAAGGAACTGTACAGGTTATTTCAGTCCTTTGATTTTTTTCCATTAAATATTTTCACTCTGTAATCTCCAAAATTTCATAGTTCATAGATGGTTAATGAACATGTACAACTGGAAATGTTTTTTCTCTTAAATATCCGCAAGACTTCCTTGCAAACAATAACGTGTCCATTATTAGCTCTCCTTTGTACCACTGAAATTTGTTGTATTAAAGGAATAATCACCACTAATGCTTCTGGGTTTTTTCTCCACAGTGGATTTTCAGACTATCACAGATTTGCTGCAACACCAATTCCAACTGCAAAACGAATTAAGGCTGCCTTTCTACATTTGCCCCAGCCCAACATAACAGGATCAGTCACTGTACAGAAAGGCTGGACTGTACTATTATTCTATAGGCCAGTTTGTAAAGGCCATTTTCATTAGTTTATAAACCATTAGCCCAATGGAGAGATACTTAATCTTCAAAAGTTCTCAAACTTCTGAAAGTCAGATGAAAAAATTTCTCATTCAAATATTTTGTTGACTGTAGAAAATTTTGTGCATAAAGTCATGAAGGTTATACCATATCTCTAATCCTGTTGGCAGGGGATATGGTGTCTATGAAGACATTTTTTAGAATATCAAAACAGTAGGCAGAGACAGTGAATGCCTTGCCTATGAATATTTTTAACTAAGGAGAGTTGGAGAAATTGTTCTTACTTCTCATCTCAGTTTTTCATGGTGGGTTGTTTTGGGGTTTCTTAAATGCCTAGGTTGTCTTCTTCTGTGGTATATGCAGTAAAGACAGGGTCTGGTGGGGGAGACTTTGGGGGAGGGAGTAATTTTCTCTATAATCCTTGTTATTATATCAAAAGTGATAGTTGAGGACTAAGAGCTGAAACAATATTTTACGAAAGTATCATGTTGAAGTTTTTGCAGGTTTCAAAATATTTAAATATGTAAATTTCAATGAAGAGACTTCAGATTTTTTGATAGCCTAATGATTTTAAGCATCTCATTTCTAGTCAAACACTGACAAAAGATGTTCAGATTGCAGTGTGAGATGGTTTCTATGGTTACAGTTGTTTCCTAGCATTTTAGTGACATCTTTTGTGAGCATTGGCTGCTTCACTTATTTGTCACTAATGTATGTGTAGAACTATAGTTAATAGCCTTGGGCGGACAATTTTTTTTTCTCTGAATGGTGGTATTGTTTTTTAGCAGCATTTTTCAATAAGGTGACAATGCACTAGAATACTAATGGTATGTATGGTATTTTAAGATGTCAAGTTTTCAATAAAATGGTAATGAAAATTTTGCATTTCATTTAATAGCTAAATATTCATGAATTTTTCACAGCATGATCAAGTGAGCAAAAAAATAAAGGAACTCTATAATGTGTAATACTAAACATCATAAATTTAACTTATTTTTATAGAATCTACTCAAGACTTTTTAGTAGGTAGCTCTTTATAGATTTAAACCAAATGTAATAAAAGTATGTGAAACTGGAACTTTAATTTGATTCTTTTATATATATCTTGTTTACATTGTAATATGAATGAAACATTATGAATAATATTCTACAGAGGCAGAAGAACTGTTATGACTAAAGACTAAGCATTTATGTGTGATAAATGAGGGTACACAAATATATATTCAGATGAAAAGACCACTAAGTTTGTGACTTTTGTTAAAAATATTTTTATTTATTTCAATTTATTTAATCACGGTGTTAAAGTATGCTCAGCTAAGAAGAAATGGGGTGCAGCATTATAATTTGTAGAGTATAGAGCTATCAATTTCTCAGCATATTACAAATTCAGTTCTGTTTCTATGTTAGACAGAAGGAGTTTAGTGTTGTCTTTAACAGAAGCAGAATTAGGTTATCAGGTGAGTTAATGCCTATAAATTGCAGTACCAGTAACCACATGTATAGTGATTTATGACATGATCCCCCTATTTAGTCTGTACTTACAATGCTCTCTTTTGCTGAGATGGAGTCACTCTCTACTGGGCATTTTTTGTCAGCCAAGTCAGTATTTTAAATGTAGATTTTTAAAATGCAAGTATGAAATGCATTATTCAGCAGCAACACTGGGCAAAGTGTTGTTTCTTTCCTATGAAGCTTCCATATGAGGAAGCTTCATATGGATTTAATTCCAAGTCATGAGAACCTGTACCATACAGTATCATCAATTCTATCACTTGCACAGTTGCAAGGTATATTTTTCCTCATCTCTAATTTATTTTTTTTCTTACAGGCTGGTATCCTATTTCAAGTTATTCTTCAAATTATTCTTCATATCTTCCCCTAAAAAATAGTATAAGGAAATTTATATGCAGCATCATACCTCCCAAAAGACTTGCTTAGAATCATGCTTGGACATGAATCTTGCTTAGATGCACTCTAGAGCAATGGAATATATAGTTAGTGTGCTCCATTAACAACCTGTTGGCTGGGCTGACTTCAAGGCCCACAGCAAATTACATGATGCAAATTGCTGGGACAACATAGGCAAAATCAAAGCAAGGGACAGAGAGATCGACTATATATGCATGGATGTGATAATGTGCATTCTCTGCACAGAGAAGCACTAATGCTGTGGAGAAGGAAACTGTTCCTGTTTAGAGCACCAATTCTCTTTTCATGACAGTCAAGACAGCTAAAGGGCCACAAAAAGCCAAAAGCCTCCAGTTACCCGGTGATTACTTCTGACGAAACGGTTTGCTCTAAGCTACCCTCCTGATTCTCATGACATGCAGCTGAACTGAATTCTTTACTAAGATATGGCCTCTGATCACAATGAAAAAAATTTATTTTGTTTTAAAAATGCCTGAATAAAGGTAAAAGAGTAGAAAAATCAAACCTGTAATCTAATTTAGATCCTGGCTTCCTTCCTGACCTTTGGAAAATTGTTAAATTTTTCACCTTATAGGGTTTTTGCATATTTATTTAGTCGCTTTTTCCGGTCTCATTTTAGGGAACTGTTATTTATTAAGATGGCTAATTGACTGAGGCTTTGATTTGAGTGGTAGAATTATCCAAAGGTCTCTTGCTAATTTGCTTCTAATAGCAACTCTTTGAGGTTTAGCAGTAACACAATTAGATCACATGCCCATCAAATATGTCTACTTGAGTGACTCAGATATTCTTAACAGAGGAATCAAATTCAGTACTTACAGATAGGACTGGCTATATATAAGTCTTCTTCCTTATGTATCAGTATGCCAGCTTAACCCAGAGCAATGGCTTATGCCAATTTAAGAGAACTAATATATTAAGGGGTTTTTATGTAATCACCATCGGATAACTACACCTTCTAATTTCTAACTAAAAGGGAGTAAGAAAGGTTCTCGATGATATCTGCAGGAGAAGAAAGCTCACTTCATATATGCTGTAAAAAGTCAGATCTTCATGGGCTGCACTCTAAGACTCTATGTAGACATGTCATTTTGATTTCCTGGTTTGCACACCAAAGGAATTGACTAAACACCATAGAATAAATACCCAAATCAATGTCACAGAACTATTGGCTGAGTGATTTTGGATTTGACATAAATCCATCATTAACCCCTTCATTTAAAGATCCTCTTGTTCACAAGTTTTATCCCAGACTAAAAGTATAATGCACCATTATTGCTGGAACAGTTCGGTTCACTGTTAACTACTCAGCAATTTGAGTAATCAGAAGCATGGGAAGAAACTTAAAATCTAGACGTAAATTCAGTGTAACTGGGACGCAAGCGCATGGTATTTGGATACGAGATATGCACACTTTCATCGGTAGAAGGTTAGGTATAATCTGTCAACTATGTCAGTAGAGGTCCTTTAAAAAAAAAAAGGTTTGGCTTTTAAGAGTGCTTTACAAAGTGTAAAAACCTAAAATGAAAAATCCACCTTCCAGCAGAGGCAGCAGTGTTTTGGATTTTTACATTGGCATAGCAAAGGCTATAATGAGATGTACGTTTCTATCTGCAGTTCAAGGCATCTTTTAGAAAACAAGACATAATGGCCCATCATTGTATTGAGCATACTGCATTGGATCACTGAGCAGAAAAGTAATATCATGTTTTTGACTGAGTAATCCTTCAGCAAGATAGATATTGTCTGGAAATATAATATATATATATTATATAATATATAATCTGGAAAGATTTCTTCTGTAGAAGGATATGCATATTGATGAAATGTATGCTGACAATATATTATTTGTAGACCAGAGACAAATTTAAACAAATGTACAACCTTTTCATTTCTACAGTGCTGAAAACNTTCAGTGTAACTGGGACGCAAGCGCATGGTATTTGGATACGAGATATGCACACTTTCATCGGTAGAAGGTTAGGTATAATCTGTCAACTATGTCAGTAGAGGTCCTTTAAAAAAAAAAAGGTTTGGCTTTTAAGAGTGCTTTACAAAGTGTAAAAACCTAAAATGAAAAATCCACCTTCCAGCAGAGGCAGCAGTGTTTTGGATTTTTACATTGGCATAGCAAAGGCTATAATGAGATGTACGTTTCTATCTGCAGTTCAAGGCATCTTTTAGAAAACAAGACATAATGGCCCATCATTGTATTGAGCATACTGCATTGGATCACTGAGCAGAAAAGTAATATCGTGTTTTTGACTGAGTAATCTTTCAGCAAGATAGATATTGTCTGGAAATATAATATATATATATTATATAATATATAATCTGGAAAGATTTCTTCTGTAGAAGGATATGCATATTGATGAAATGTATGCTGACAATATATTATTTGTAGACCAGAGACAAATTTAAACAAATGTACAACCTTTTCATTTCTACAGTGCTGAAAACGATCACAGTCCTTTCTATTCAGACTGTATTGAGAGTGCCATACTTAGGACATCTGTTGCTTCAGTAGTTCATAGGATGCCGCGGTCGTCCTCTCAATTTACCAAATGTTGAGTACAAGCAAAGGTACAATGATAAGTCTTGAAGTCGTTGTTTTCTTTTTAATGCCTCAGTCCACAGCCTGCCCCTAAGCTGACACACATCATATATGCTGGAGACATAGCCTACCACATGCCACTACATGGCTTCTTTTCAGGTGTTTTTCTTCTGTGTGTTCTTCCTGGGAATACAGTGAGTACATGTAATAAATCTGAAGACAAACTTCTGCTAAAATTGAAGAACGTTCTTAAAAATCAAGGAATCCCCAAACTGCTGAAACTGCACTTTTTGAACAGTTTGCTGTTTGTTTTCTATGTTTTCAGAGGTGTATTGGAGGTCCCACCACAGCACCGTGGCCACGCACAGTCACAGGTGGCCATGTCCAGCCCCACAGCAGCAGGGTGGGCAGCCAGAGGCCAGGCCATGTCTGCTGACAAGGCAGGTGCAAGGCCAAGCAGGGATGGCAGTCCACAGCTCAGGGTGAGGGCTGGAGAGGATAACTGGGGTCAGGAACGGCCCAGCCACGAGGACTGAGAGCACAGATCTGGGGCTGAACAGAGCCCCTGGGTCCACGGGAGGGGGTTTGGGTGGAGGAGGCAGAGGAATGGCCACAGGGCCATCAAGACTTGTCACAGTGCACTCAGGGTGCTCCAGAGCCTGCTCCTCTTCCTACATGTCCTGGGGAAGCTTCCAGAAGGGTGTCACATCACATGCTGGTCCCTCGGCACAGGGAACATGCAGACTGCTCTCTTTAGGCTAAAAACAATTCTTAAATTACACATGATCTCTGAAAAAAATAGGACATCTGATGCACACAGTGTAAGATTGAACATTTGAGTGATCTGTGTACATGAAACCCCACATCTTCCATGACAGACAATGTTCTGCAACCTCTGCAATTGTATTACTGCAATATCAGTCACAGCAGTATTGGGCATGAAATCTGTGCTATACAAATACAANTCACAAGTTTTATCCCAGACTAAAAGTATAATGCACCATTATTGCTGGAACAGTTCGGTTCACTGTTAACTACTCAGCAATTTGAGTAATCAGAAGCATGGGAAGAAACTTAAAATCTAGACGTAAATTCAGTGTAACTGGGACGCAAGCGCATGGTATTTGGATACGAGATATGCACACTTTCATCGGTAGAAGGTTAGGTATAATCTGTCAACTATGTCAGTAGAGGTCCTTTAAAAAAAAAAAGGTTTGGCTTTTAAGAGTGCTTTACAAAGTGTAAAAACCTAAAATGAAAAATCCACCTTCCAGCAGAGGCAGCAGTGTTTTGGATTTTTACATTGGCATAGCAAAGGCTATAATGAGATGTACGTTTCTATCTGCAGTTCAAGGCATCTTTTAGAAAACAAGACATAATGGCCCATCATTGTATTGAGCATACTGCATTGGGTCACTGAGCAGAAAAGTAATATCATGTTTTTGACTGAGTAATCCTTCAGCAAGATAGATATTGTCTGGAAATATAATATATATATATTATATAATATATAATCTGGAAAGATTTCTTCTGTAGAAGGATATGCATATTGATGAAATGTATGCTGACAATATATTATTTGTAGACCAGAGACAAATTTAAACAAATGTACAACCTTTTCATTTCTACAGTGCTGAAAACAATCACAGTCCTTTCTATTCAGACTGTATTGAGAGTGCTATACTTAGGACATCTGTTGCTTCAGTAGTTCATAGGATGTCGCGGTCGTCCTCTCAATTTACCAAATGTTGAGTACAAGCAAAGGTACAATGATAAGTCTTGAAGTCGTTGTTTTCTTTTTAATGCCTCAGTCCACAGCCTGCCCCTAAGCTGACACACATCATATATGCTGGAGACATAGCCTACCACATGCCACTACATGGCTTCTTTTCAGGTGTTTTTCTTCTGTGTGTTCTTCCTGGGAATACAGTGAGTACATGTAATAAATCTGAAGACAAACTTCTGCTAAAATTGAAGAACGTTCTTAAAAATCAAGGAATCCCCAAACTGCTGAAACTGCACTTTTTGAACAGTTTGCTGTTTGTTTTCTATGTTTTCAGAGGTGTATTGGAGGTCCCACCACAGCACCGTGGCCACGCACAGTCACAGGTGGCCATGTCCAGCCCCACAGCAGCAGGGTGGGCAGCCAGAGGCCAGGCCATGTCTGCTGACAAGGCAGGTGCAAAGCCAAGCAGGGATGGCAGTCCACAGCTCAGGGTGAGGGCTGGAGAGGATAACTGGGGTCAGGAACGGCCCAGCCACGAGGACTGAGAGCACAGATCTGGGGCTGAACAGAGCCCCTGGGTCCACGGGAGGGGGTTTGGGTGGAGGAGGCAGAGGAATGGCCACAGGGCCATCAAGACTTGTCACAGTGCACTCAGGGTGCTCCAGAGCCTGCTCCTCTTCCTACATGTCCTGGGGAAGCTTCCAGAAGGGTGTCACGTCACATGCTGGTCCCTCGGCACAGGGAACATGCAGACTGCTCTCTTTAGGCTAAAAACAATTCTTAAATTACACATGATCTCTGAAAAAAATAGGACATCTGATGCACACAGTGTAAGATTGAACATTTGAGTGATCTGTGTACATGAAACCCCACATCTTCCATGACAGACAATGTTCTGCAACCTCTGCAATTGTATTACTGCAATATCAGTCACAGCAGTATTGGGCATGAAATCTGTGCTATACAAATACAAAGAAAAAAGTGTTAAGATATCTTCCAAAATATATCTCCACTCTTATTTAAGTAACTGCATTTTTATTGTATTATATCCAGTGTGCTATCTTGTGTTTTATAAATGTTTATGATGGTAACTATTGTACCACCAAAATTGCTGGTAGAAAGTCTATGAAATTTTGTAAGACGTAAGTGAGCATACTAAAAGTGATTGGAGATTAGTCAAAAAATCTTGGAATAATCTCTGGAAAATCATGAAATCTTTCTAGAAAATTTCCTTCCTTGAACATGCTCCAAGTCCTGTTTCTGCCAAGGATTATTTTTACAAGACAGCTATCTACTAATGCAGAGGCCCTCCATGGTGCTGTGCCTGCTACTGACAGCTAAGGGTTTGTTTTTTTCCTATTCACTATTCATAGTACATTTTGAATTGTTTTTGTGCCCATGAAACTGAAGACTAACAGTGTCTGGAGCCAAGCACAGTCTCTTTGTTGGGTAGAAATAACGCCTACAGGAGAGGATGGATGTGCTCAGCGTCCCAGCAAGTGGCTTGAGATGAAGTGATATTGGCAGGATTCAAACTGAAATTATTACAAAACATGAATGCCACATGTGCAACTGCTGCTTGGCTGTTTCTGTGCTTCTATCCTTTTGTTAAAAAATGTTATCTTAAAAAAATACTATTGACCTTGATCTTGTGCCATTGCTATCTGAAAATTGCAGGGTCTTACAGATCCCAGGATCAAAGGGGAGAATGATTGTTCTGCCAAACATGAAGCTTTTGTAATGACAGTGTTGTGTATTGCTTCTACAGAACAAGCCTTCTGTTGAGCTTGTCTTGTAAACTAGCCTTTACCTAGGAGCTTGGTGACATGCTGTCTTCTTCCCAAAACAATCTGAGAAACTATTAACAGCAGTTGCTATCCAAGTCTGCCAGTTATTAATAGCAAGCTGGCATATTTTCAGTTTTACTCATTTGGGTTGTGCTACTACAAAGTTATGTGGGATTTTCTTTAGGTTAGATAATCACACAAGATATTGTGATATTAAAATGAAGAGAAGTAATGTCTCGAGACAGTTGTAGGCAGGCTTCCTCAATTCTGCCAATACTTCTCAATACTAGTTTTGCTAGGATAGTTGTGCTATCCCTTTTAGTCAGTCCCGGGTTTATCAACATGAACTCGTGCCAGCTGAGTAGTGGGTTTGTCATAAGAACTTTTGGAAATCAGTATGAGATCATTTTCACCTTAGAAAGAATTTGAATCCAGTTTCAAAGTATGATATTGGTACCTGCATCATCTCTTGTTCCCCCTTTGTGGAAGAATGCCAGGACCCTGACCTTCATTCTTCCCAGTATTATGTGGTACTCTACTTTTATTAGCACAAGAATAAGATCATTACAAGCATGTTAATCATGGAGTCATGAAAGTTAAATTAAAGGCTTGACTTCACCAGAAATTTTTTAGTAGCAGTATAGATGAGAGACAATGAAAATATCATAGTAGTTATACTGTGGTCTGAAATTAAAAAACCATATTAATATTCAATTAATATTTCTGAAGCCCCAATTGCATTCCTTGATCTAGTGCATCGGATTCATTCCTGAACTGACACCTTTATTGCATTTCTTAATCCCAATACTCTTTAGGAGAAAGAACAGCTACCATTATTTCTTTGATAATCTTACCCATTTTGGAATTACTGCCCATGCACCCTTTTAAAATCTCAGTTATGACAGTATATTTGATCCTTCAATAAACTCACTGTTCTAGGACAAGCCTGGTAATTGCTCTAAGAAATGCATTTTCTTGGCAACACTCCAGAAAGCCAAGCATTTGGTACTTGGCCTCTCAGCCCAAACCATCCTACTCCTTTTAATGTAGCAATACTTTTCCACAGATGTTTGAGCACTGAAACTCTACTGTTATTGAATTGGATTTCACTTTTAAGTTCCTCCATTACTTTTGTTCCTAATATTGCTTGGCCTTTTCTCTCTGAAGATGACTTCTCTTCTAGTACACCCTTTTTTGAGTTGTGCCTTTCTCAAAGGTACTAGATGGAATCATTTTGATAGCCAGATTCCCTTTAATATTTCCTTTCCATTTCTTGGCTTATGTAAAATACAGCCAGCCTCAGTCTTTAGTGTAGTGACGCACGGGCACTGCACCCAGCAACTGTCTAGAGATGGTTCATCGAATCTGAAGAAGTTAAATTTCTGTGATTCTATCCCTTCTTCTATCAGCTTAGCCAATACAGTGTATTGCCTTGATTCGTAATCACCAAAATTCAAGATGAGTTGTAGTCTGTCAATTTTCAAACGCTACAGAATCCTTACATGAATGAAAAAATGTTTGGGGTTTTAGCCTGCCATTTGCAGAGGAAAATATAGACAGGATTACTGATATCACCACCAAAAATCTAGGGTAGCACTTTTTAAATTTATTCTTGGATAGTGTGTGAATATATTCTCTTTATTTTTAAATCCTGTTCTTGAAACAATGAAGGTTTATTAAACAAATTTGGCTTTTATACAGGATAAAGAACTAAGTATCATGTTTTGTCTTTTCTTCTAAAATTTACTGGCACTTTACAGGCATATGTTGAAAACAAAAGTTAGAACACTGTTGGGTTTCCAGCTGCTGTTTGATGATTGTCCTAATTTTTCTTGATCTGTAGAGACTGTGACCAATCTAGAGCAAATCTACACGGATATGTTGGAGGTTTATAGCTTTCTTCATGCATCAAACTTGCTTTGGATTTTGTTTGCATATTTCTGAAAGCTATGTAGAGAGGAAAATTTTGCTCGAGCTTTCTGTTGGAAATTTTTGTCAGTAACAACCTTTCTTTTCCTTCTTTTCCTCTAATAGATTAGTTTGGAATTGTTTTTTGCAATTTTTCATTTTTAAAATTATAATTAGAAATATAACAGAGTATTTTACTCCTTTGGACTTTAATAGTAACCACACATTCAGTCTTCAATATATATCCATGTGATCCTAAGTTTTGATTATAGTTATAAGCTTACAGTTTCGTGTGACTCAATTACAGGTGTTATAATGGGATATTTTGCATTCTAATATTGCAGTATATCTAAGAGTAGTTCCTATTTCTTTACAGCTCTTGATAAATTTTGTTCATGACTCTGCTTCATTCCCTTTCATTTTATCTCTACTGATGATACAGAAAATGACTCAGAGTCCACCACCAACATTTTTCAAATTGTAACCAAAGATAATTTACATGATTGACAATACTTGTGATTTTAGATGTTTTCTGTAAAGTGCTTGTAAAGAGATGCAGCAGAACAGTGCAAGCAAAGTGCAAAGGCAGATATTTAAATGTATTTTATTACAGAATCCATTTTAAATTATATATACAATATATATCATTATTGGAACACAGATGTGATCTAAAAGAGCAGTTTGAAACAGTCATAGGAGGCTGAAGAGGAAAAATCGCAGTATCTATTTAGGAATGAATTTACAGTTGTTAATTTTCAGTAAGAAGGTGAGCAGTCTTCCACAGTTACATTTGCATCAAATTTGAAGAAAACAAGAAATAACAACTTTCACTTCTGTGGACTTTTTCAAAGTGTTTGTATTGAATAATTTTCAATTTTTTAACAGGTGATGAGAAGTGCTCATTATAATAGCACATATGTTAAATCAGTTTTACCCAGGGGGATAAGCTCCTATAGTTCATTTTACAGTGGGAACCATGTAAAGGGACAAAGGGCCTATTTGATGTTGGTATGACGTGGATTTTCATAGAGTAAGTCATCTGCAGCCTAGAGAATATAGAATAATAATTTAAAAAAAAATACATAATTTGGACTATTAAATTCTGTGCATTTCAAAGAGTTTATAATCTAATTTTCAATCCCTTTTACAGAAATTTACCAACAGACAGCTATTTCTGATATGACACAGCTTAAAATCTGCAGCAGCTATAGCCCATTTTTAATCATCATTTCTATTTTGAGTTTTCAGTAACTGTAAAAGGTATATTTCCTGTATCAGGGGACATTCCAAAAAAGTAGCTTGCAAGAAAAATAATTTTATGTCCACAGAGAGCTGTCCATTGTCAGAGCAGTCCTTCATTTTTCTTTCTACTCACTGAGCTGAGGAGGTGAACATTTATAAGATCACTAAATGCTACTTTTTATGCAAACAACTGATAGCTGCCACATCAGAATCAAGGGATGCAAAGTTGGCAGAGAAGTTATGACATGTCCATGCTTGCATATATGAAAAAATTCAACTGGAAATTTATCTTAGAATTTGGCTCTGACTTCACAGCTGACCCTTCTTGCCCCAGAAGATTGGAATACAAGACCTCCAGAGATACCTCCCAACCTGGGTTATTCTAAGATTCTGAGTCTGCATGATTTCTATGGAAGGAGATATCTTCTGACAAAATAATCTCCAAAAATTCTCAAATTTCTCATTCAAATTTTCTAACTCTTGTTCTGTGCACAAACCTTGAGTGACAATACCTGTATAATGCATAATACTCAGTAATAAATATAATCTTCTTGATTTGTGATTAATATGTCATGTCAGCATTACAGTACATTTAATTTTCAGAGACACTTTTCCTACCTTATGGCCAAGTTTAAGGTTTTATAATCTTGTAGCCCAATCAGGGGAAGATAAAGATTCTTGCTGATTTCTAAATCTTGTTTAGTTGATTGCACAGTGGCTTTATGATGAGGTTCCTTTCAAATATAAGCTGTGCCAAGGAGGTTTTACACAGTGTATTTTGAATAGCTACATATTCACAGAAAATATGCCCAATAGGAAAGCAAACAGAGATAAACCAAATTCATGTTTAAATGTGGGTAAATATTATCAAACATGTATGATCTGCTTATCCTCTTTGTGTCAGTGAAGACTTGTCTTAATATTCCCAGCAAGATGTTAATTCTAGCTCTTGATAGTAGATGTAATATAGATGACTGGTTATCACAAAGATGACATTTTATCAGAGCACAGGAGTTAGAAATAGCTCTATTATACTGGACCATTTATTTCTTTTTAGCTGACACTTCCCTATAAGGCACTTACATTTAAGATTAGGGTCACTGAGTGACAGCTTGAATTTTAAAGAAAATTTATATTATAAAGTATACAAAAATTTTTTTGTGTTTTCTTCAGAAAAATGCTTAAGGCTTTGTCCAAACAGCATTGAAATTCAAGACAAGCTGTTACTGACATCCTCTCAAACTGTGAGCATGGATTCTATTTTTCTTGAGCAATATGACTACTTTTTCAATAGCTCAGATTACAGAGCCAGAAACTGGAGTCTGTGTGTGTACTGTACACAGTGGCCATGTATTGTTCTTCAAAACAGTTAGAAATCTGTGGATTGCTCCATGGTGGATTTCAGTACAGCTCCCTCAAAATTTAGGTCAGATTTTGAACTGGTGTCTGCAGAACTTTTCTTACGGAGATGGAAGGTCTGTGAAAAGCTGATGCATAGATTACTGCACATTTTTCTTGGCAGAGAAAGATCTGTCTTCTTCTACTCCAGAACAGCCGCTTTGAAATTTACCATATTTTGATTTTAACCTTCTTCTCTATCTGCATAGTACAAATTTTTTCAACAAAAATGCATGCTTTGAAAATACAGCTCACTTAATTGAGCAATCTTCAGTTTTTATTGTTGAAAGAATTTTTCAACTTAGTGTGTCAGTGTTTTCTATTGATCAGTTTTCAGAAAAGACAAATTTTTTGTTTGTTTTTTTT
>WAAE01003209.1:0-61686 GCA_013400495.1 Nicator chloris
TTTCTAATATATTTCAGAATATACTATTCTGCTTTGAAATCAGTTCTGAAGTCAGATACTAACAGAGTTGTACTGGTTTTGTGCTTCCTTCCTATTCAGAATACGAAAACATCTAAGCGTCGAGTACGTATCCACGTGACCCATGAATCAAAGCCAGACCTAGCAGTTGATTACATTGAGTATTTATTGACTCATCCTGTCAATCGTGATTGCCTCCTTTCTGTTCCTAAAAAGAAACTGAAGAAGCTTTTGAAAATCCTCGGTGCTGCAAAGGTAGTTTTCTCTTTATCATAAACAGTGCTTATAAAATCAGTGTTTAACATCATATATTGCCTGAGTCGAACTAAAGGCCTGTAAGAACAAATAAGTGAGATTCATGATCCCCTCTCCCTTTGTAAAAAGATTTTCCTTTTGATTTGTACTTCCAACAAATATTCTAAACTAGAAATATTGTAGTTCAGAATTGTTTGTAGATGGCAGATTCTAACCAGCTTCTCAGTTTTAGGTGTCTCAAAATTCTTGTGATCTAGTGTTGAGTGATTTTAATGGACTTGGTTTTTAGAATATGTGAATAAGGAATAGTCTGAAAATCAGTTATGGCATTGCAAAATGGAAGTAATTAAAGTATGCTAGTTGTTTTTTTGGGGTTGGTGTTTTGCTGTTTTTATGGGTTTGGAGGTTTTTTTAACCTATTGTTTAATACTGTTGAGGAAAGAATCATTTGAAAGGGTTTTCTGAAAAATATAAATGTAAACCTTGATATTTCAGAGGATTCTTGGCTCAATTCTGAAAGGAACAGAATCTGGAGGCTGGAATCAAGCAACCAGCCTAAGAGCCTTCAGCCTCTTTTGCAGATTGAGTATTCATCTTCAGCACAAGGTATGGTTATAGCTTTCCAAAATAAGCTGGAGTTACAGTTGACAGTATAAGAAAATTCCAAAAGAACTGGAGAGACAATTGCAATTGGTGAACTTCCTTTTTTTTTTTCTTTTTTTTTTTGTTTTTTTAGTTTTCTGAAGGAGAAGATTACTTTTCACTTCTGAAGGAGACAGGTGCTTGGATAGAAAGTCAAGTTGTACCTTTTATACTAGCAAGTGATCAAGAGGATGGTATTTCAAAACACAGTGATGTTTCTGAATTAATTATCCAGGTAAGAGGATTCTTATAAATCAAGCTGCTTTCAATTTGAAAAACTGTAGGTGTAACAATTTGTATGCAGACAAACTGCACTGGCAGTTGTGTCATCACTTACAGTGTCCCTTACCTCTGATCTTGATCTGCCCTTCAAAGAAAGCATTTGATGATATAATGCGGGTGAGGTTTTAGCTAGTTCTGAATTGTTTTCTGTTGCATTCCTCTGACATTTCATTTAACCCAAGGTGACTTTTAGCACTGAGCTTTTACCAGATTTTTGGGAAAGGAAAGATTTGACTAACTTTGGTCCCAGTCAGTGTCGTTGAACAACCCAGCTCACACACACAGACTGATGAAAAGTTCTCACTCTGTCTACACATCTGTCTCATAATCTGTTTAGTATGTAACAACCGTGTGTCTGTAGGGAAAAGCTCTTTTTGTCTGCTGGTTTTAGTTTTGCTATTAAAAGCAGGTAGAGATGTCATATTTTGCCTCAGTAATTGATAAGTATCAATGCCTTTGATCTCAGCCTGAGAAAAAAGAGAGGATTTACTGCCTTTTGAGAAACCATTTACTGTTGGGAAAGGGCAATGGAATCATTTGAAGGGCTGGTTGGAATTCGTGCTTTTCAACAGGTGTGAACTGAGTAACTCCAGTTAGATACATCAGCTCTCAGGCCACCTTGGCTAAGAGTTCGTGGGTTTATTACTTTGAAGTTTCACAGAATGGTTACTTTACATAAAGATTGGGTTTCCTATCATTTTGCACCTCTCTTCTAGGACTACCTGACAGTGTGTAAAGATGCCATAATGGTGGGCCTGGGAAATCTCACGTTTCAAGCACACCTTTTAGAAATGGCTCTTCTGATTATGCAGACAGGTACCCTATTTTGTATTAGTAGCAACATCTGTATTTATATTTAGCTGACTTTTCTTACATTATTACCAAGTTAGTTAATCCCTGACTTTTAAGGGTTGGAGGGAACACTGGATTCATACTTAAAATATTAATTGGCCTGTATGAAAGTTTCAGTGAAGGGTGCTTGTAAACTAAATGTATTGTGTACTCTTGCAAACTATCACTGTTGTATCTAACTGAGTTTTGTTCTATGCTTGTATCTGATGAATATTACAACTTTTATATGGTGGTATTTATCTCTTTCTCTAGAGAGAGGTGGCTTTTGTGCTCCAGTATTGCTGTGTACTCTAAAAGAAATTATTGAAGCTTCCTTAAATCAGAATACTGAGACAGAGGAAGTGACAAATCTTTTCCACACTCTACAGAATGTCTTTCAGAAAATTTTAGAATGTGTGGCACAAAGACTAAAGAAAGAAAAGGAAAAAGGAATTCAGGTATCATATTACAGTTCAAAATGCTATGTAATTGCTAATGTGTAGATGAGTCCATAATTTTTATCCAAAGGGGTATACTTAGACAGTTTGAGGTTGTTACCTCACTCTTGCCTACTGTTTGGGTAGACACCTGATTAAATTTTCAGTTAAATTTTCTAAATTTTCTTGTTACCAATTTTTTTTGGCCATTTTGCTCTCATCATGACAGAAGAACCAGTAAATTGCAGAACAAATGCATTCTGTTGCCAATGATCCTGGACCGTGCTGGTGCTTCTAGGTTGTTAATCTTATCTGCAATTAAATGAACTTTCTCAATCCAGAGCAAAGGATTTGTTTATATATATTATGATCTTGGAGGGAAGAGAAATTTTCTTTAATATTTATTTCCTTTAGCCTGAATGATACAAACTTCAAAAAAATATGATGAAAATCTCACATCTTAACAGAAAAGTTGACTTCTTGTATTTTAAAGCAGATCCTAAGTAGTAGTGAAAAGGGTGGATCACTTTGGGAAATTTGATGATCTACTTTTCAGGACTTCTGAAAAACATTCAGTTCTTTTTTGTAAGAACCACTGCTTTATTTGTTTCTCTGAAATTTGAGGAGATGTCCCAGTTGCTGATTCCCCCTCTGATCCCAAGTGACTAGAATACCTCAAAGGCTTTCCAGGTGTGGTGTGCCCTTCACAAAGAGGCTTGCTGGTATATTTCAGTTATACTCAAACAATCTGAAAAAAAATATGTGTTTTTCTTTTTGGTTTTAGTTGATTCACTCTATTCAGATGCCTCTTGGAGAATTCATCCATGCACTGCAGTGCTGGCACTCCTCGTTCCCAGCAGTTCACCAAGGTGTACTCTCTACTCTCGTGGCTGCAATAGTAGCAGAGATGAATTGTGTGCTACAGAAGGTAAAGTTAATCCTGATTTTCTTTTTTCTATTTAACTTTCCACTTTTTAAATGTTTTGTTGGAATGACAGAGCTTTATTCAGAAAATCGGTCTTTGTACTGCAGATGAGCATTTTGTGTGTGTTGGCATAGAACAAACAGGAAATTTTATTTGCTGTAATTTCGTATTAGAGTTCATCTCTCAGTTTTCTGACTACAGCTGTGTAGACATAGACTTGTCCTGTTACCTGTTTCAGTATCTGCCTCTCACAGGAGAACTTAGCAGTTAGGCCATGTTGGAGATTAACAACATGGGTTCTGGAATGTTCCCTCTGTGCTTTTGTACTGGGTCTGGCTGGGAAGGAGTCAGCTTTCCTCCCTGCAGTCCCTGTGCTGCTGTGGTTGGCATTTGTGGCCAAGACACTGTTGAGGTCACACCAGTTTGTTTTGGCTGTTGCTGAGCAGTGCTTGCAGAGTGTCAATGTTTCCCTGGTTCCCTCACCTTCACTCTTAAAAAGTAAGGCTGTGGGCAAGAGGCTGAGAGGGGACACAGCTGAGACCCAAACTGATCAAAGGCCTATGCCACACCATACAATGTTGTGTTCAGCAATTAGAGCTCAGGGAAAGGAGGAGGACCAGGCCTTGTTCTAAACCTGCCTCACTCCATGTCACCCAGCATTAGGGAAACTCAGAAGTGAACTATTGATGTGACAGGTTCCCATTCCCTATTCTTGGAATAGTCCCATAAAGTTCTGTAGTCCTTTTCAAAGCAGGCTGATGCCCTGCTTGGCACTGAGGACTTGTACATTCCCTGCTTCCATACAGAGACATGTCACGTGCTGCATCTTTTTTTTTGTTCCTTTGGTTTTTGTGCAGAGGATTTCCAAATATCTGATCTGTGTTGCTTTAGAAAGTAAAGAAAGAATCTAGTAGTGGAAAGAATGTAGAGACAGAGGTTATTTCATGTTCTGAAAGTCCAAGGAACCACAACTGTCCTTGAAGGAGGACAACATTCCCACCCCATTTTTCTAATGCAGGCAGTGTTAGGAGCAAATATGATTAGTAAGATTGGAAGCTTTGAGAACTAAAAAGGAAGAGCAGAGGCACTTCAGTAGAGGCTGTACTTTTGCTGTGGGTTCTGGATGTGTCAGAAACAGAGCAAGGAACAGTTGCCAGAAAGTACCACAGAGCAGCTTCAGTGCCACAGGAGGCACTGAAGGAGTACCAGCTGTTTGCTGCAGATACTGGTCTGTCAGCTGAGAGGCTGTGGGGTGACAGGTGCTCTTTACAGATGATGCAGAGGAAATATTTCTGGGCTTGAATATACTGGAGATTCACACTCATAGACTGAGTGTTCATTCCAGTCACTCATCTGAGCTGGGGTTTTCCCTGCCCCCAGGTTGTTGCAAATCAAAATTCAGTTCTAACTAAATATTTGTCATACTATTCAGAACTTTATACCAACAAGAGCGGGTATCCAGAAAATCACTGTCACTGAAGTTACATTTGGAAATCATGGATGCACACTTCAACTTGGAGCCACAGAGGGGACTCATTTGTGTTTAACAGGCTGTGCCTTTATAAAGAGTGACCACCAGTGTAGTTAAATGAAACTTCTGGTGAAAGCAACTACAGAGAATACTTGCCTTGGCACAAATACTGTTTATGTGGCTTAGTTTCAGTCTTTCTAATTTAAATTAGTTTTGTTTATTTGGACACAACACAGTTGGATTAAAGCTATTCAAAGAATACTTGTGAATGTTCTAATTATTTAAGGATAGGTCCTGGTTAGTGTAATTGTTGAAATACAATATTCTGTATCCATATCTTTCTTGAGCTATCATGGTTGTTGACTTTTTTTTCTTTTTTAGGCTTCCAGTGAAAAAGACTTGACCATACCAAAGAGTATTTCAGACCTTCCCCCTCTTTCAAGCAGTTTAATGGCTGTAATTATGAAGTCAGTTAATGTTGTCAGGTAAGTGTTTCTGTATTAATTTTTCCAAGGTTTTTGCTAATATACAACAGTTTATATGTTGTCAATAAAACTTTAATTTCTAAATTTAAATAAATTTTGAAGAACTAGTTGCTTTCTGAATTTATCAGGACTATTTAATAATCCCTTTTTCTTGACATATTGCCTGTAGGTATTGATTGCTGGATTTGACTCCATTTGTTTAACCAAGAGTACTTATATACAAGACTGTTAATCATGATGAGTTTTTTCATCATAGATCTTGGCTTGCTTCTTTCATAAGATACTTATAGAGCTGGATCCCCTCAACAGAGATACTAAGATGAGATAAAATATTTGCCAGAAATAGAATTAATCCTTTAGTTGAACATCTGCAACAAGGTGACATGTACCTATGGCTGTATAAAAGTCACAGCATTCAAAACAGAAAGTATCTGAGTGCTAAAAATTTCCAAAAGTGAGCTTATTTATTTTTTAAGACTTAAACTGGGGGAGGAGGGTATTTGCTGTATTTAGTTGGGGCCCTGAATATCTTCTAAAATTGTCACAACTGAATTTCATTTTGCATGGTTTGTTCATATTCAAGTTTTCTTAACATGACTGTACACACTAGGCTTGTTTTAAGTTATACAGGATCTTAGAAGTCCTGCTGCTCTCCCTGACTTACCACAACTAATTCCTCTTCTTAACTTCTTCATCTGACAGGCACTGAATATCCCTGTCTCTGCTGTCATGGGTGTTTTTTTTCTTCTCAATCCTTCTCTAATTCTAGTTGAACTTGCAAAACAAGAGACTCCAGAGACTCCAGCAATAGTCCAATTAATCCAAATCTTGCTCTTCCATGAGGCAGCAGCTCTCCGTCAAGGTGTTCTCTTCTAGTGAAACAATTATTTTACCCATCTCTTTCCAAAAGAGATGCAGAAAATCAGTTAATTCTTCAGAAATTTTTCTTCTAGTAATCAAGGTGAATCTTGTCCATTCTTGGTGGAGAAAACTGCAAGTTTGGGCCAAACTGTTTCTGAGGACTTGGGAAAAAATGTATCTTCTAGTATTTATCTTTTCGGGGCAAACATTCATAGATAATTTCCATCTGATTCTATTGCTGCCTCAGAGTTGAGACTACTTTTAAGGCTCTTTTATAAATCTGTATTGATAGGCCATAGTCACAGTCCAGTAGTAAATCGTTCAATATTTCAGAAATCTTGATGTGAACATGAAAGCCTTTGACATTACAAAATCTGATGTGAGCTTCTGCTCTGTGAGCTCACAGTCATCTTGCTCTGAGTTCTGCAGAATCTGTTTTGTTTTCAGGACTGAGTCAGTCTCTAGCACTGAATTTCCATCCCCATAGCAGTGATAATACTGGGAGGCTTGGCAATATCTGTCCAATTGTGTGAGTATCCTTCATGCTAGTAGGGAACTATCTGTATGGGAACCAATTACTTACCTCTGAACCTTATATGTATTTTTAAATAGCTTATTGTTTGGTTCTATGTTATCTTTGCCTGCAGGCTTATGTGACCCTTTTCCAGAGGGAGGTGGGGAAAGGCAGCTGCAGTGAGTCTTGTTACAGGTTATTGAAATTCCAGTGTTCCTTCATGGAGGTTAAGAGTGTGCTTAGTGACCCAAACAATGATAACAACCAAGTCGTGACTCTGATCCCAGTACTGTCCATTAGCAATTTAAGAGCAAGGTGAAATGGAATCAATGCTTGGTCACATTAGCCCACAATGATACAATGAAACTGATGCAATGCATGAGCAACTTCATAATGCTTATTTCTGAAGCTAAAGATTTTTCATCTTTCTCGGCTCTTAGAAACAATATTTGAATTTCTGCAAAACGTTTTTACTGAATTGGTTCTTAACTGCATATTTCATTTTGATATCTTAGCACAATAAAAGCCTGAAGAACAATTGAAGTCAGAACTGGAGATGTATGATGTTCAGTTTTCATAACATATAATAATAGTGCTAAAGGTATTTTGAAATATGGTTGGGAAAGTTACTGTAACGTTGCTGCTCTCAGTTTCCCCTGTAGTTCTTCACAGAATTTAGCTTTGTGCTCTGAGGAGTATCAGGATTATGAATCTCTTCCATCTCCTGTTTTATCCCTCTTGTTCTTTTATTTTTCTCTGGTTTTGAGAATTGCTTCTGAGTTAAATTCGGGTTTTTTACCACAAACACTAACGACCAGTTACTGTTTCCATTCGGTGGTATTGACTCATTGACTTATTCCCTACTGTAGTTTAGTTTGGTTGCTAGACCCCATCTGTGAGTTTCATTTCTCTTACCTTGACATATATCCCAATACACCACTAGAGTTTGCTGGTAATACTTCTGTCTCTTGCTAGGTGTGACAAAATCTCATAAGATACATACTGTGTTAGTATTTTACAAGGAGCTGCTTTTATGGTTCTGTTATTCTGTCCATAGTTTCAGTAACTAAAAGGTTGCTTGGAAGTGTTTCAGGGCACTGTATAGTTAAAAATGTTTTTCACTGGAAAACATTTTTCAATTGGAAAACCATCTATTTTAATATTTATGAGAAACATGTTTAAGGTCAAAATGTTAATTAAGCCTGAGTAGGTACTAGGAAACTGATGGAGTCGTGGAATATATTTTTTCAAACTTCAGTAGAAATTTGAGTTAGAAATTTCAGTACAAATTCTGTGAATTAAATTCCAGTAGAACCAGTAGTTTTTTCATGGATTGACTTTCCTGAAACATAGCTCAAGGTCTTCACTTCTCTTAATGGCCACTTCTTTGTGTTTGCAGACTTTTTTGTTTTCTTCCCAAGCAATTAATTTACCATGCTGTAATATTCTCAGTTCCAGAGGCAGCACACAGTTTTCAGTTACCCAGTCACACTGCTTTGTCCTGCATGGTATCTTTCAAGCTGTGGTGGCAGGGTAGCATAATTACAAACATGTTCTGTTCAGTTCTGTTTTGAAAGAAATATGGTTTATAACATATTCTTTCTGTATTTTTTCCTTAGATCATTTTTAAATGAATTAATGGAGTGCATTCTCTCTGAAGAAATTGAAGGGATTTTTAGTCTAACAGCTACTGTCTGCATTATGATTATAATTAAAGGTCAGTTAAAACATGTTTGTCCTTTTTCTGTCTTTCTTTTTATGTACTACATTGAAATACACAGTAGTTAAGCCTGGACAGTGAAAATCCAATTTAATATCTAATCTTTCATTAAGCAATCTTTTATGTTTAAAGTTATTCTATGAAAATACGGAAGGGTGGGATTGGGTTTTTTTTGATAAATTATTATTTTTGTCCAACATTTCAACTCATTTCAAATAGGTAAGCACAAAACTTCACTTCTAAAGGATATTGCACCTGCCATTCAAAGGAAACTGATAATATGCAAGGATGCTGCCACAGGAGAATCCAGCAGCACTGAAAGGTGGGTGTGCTGTGGGAAAGGAGCACTGAGCTCTCTTATCCCCTCTCTGCAGTAGTTGGCTCTGTTCTGTACTTACATAACACTGTTAGAGCATTCTGAGTGATTGATTGCAAGGTTTAAAATACTGGAGGGGAAGTGGGAGGTATTGAGCCCAGGACAGTATTAAATTTCCTGCCCTTATATCTGCTGTGATTGCAATCTTTACATATTTAGCTTTGGGCTTTTTTCATTTAATTTGAATGTGTTATCACTTGGTCCTGTATATTGCAGGATTCACTTCTGAAATCCAGGTCTGTTTGCAGCAGGGGTAGAACAGAGCAATAGTCCAGTTACTATTATTACTAGAAGATTTTTCTCCCATGCTTTGGCATTGGGCATATGAATCCAAACCTATGCAGGCAGTAAAAATTTAACTGAATATGACTTTGAGACCTTTCCACAGGTGATTTTATTTTGCTCTTTTTGTTGGGGGGGATTTCAAGTGTCATATCTGGTGTATGTTTTGTGAAGAGTTTTTTGAAAGTGATTGGCTGCATTGTATTTGCAATCAGTTATCTCAGGCCTGTCTGGAGAATCATGACAAATGCTTTAGCCTTTAGTGTCTCAAACTTGCTTAAGTCTTAAAATTTGTGAACATCTGATTTCTGCCTAGTTATTGAACTGACCATGGAATCAAAAAAGTGTGCAAAGGAGACATTATAAGCACAAACACAGAATATGAAGAAACCAGACTGGTGTTATGGACATTAATCCAAAATTACTGAGAAAGTTTGCAATGCACCACAGAGGCCTGAACATGCAGAGGCCCTTGCAGTCTTTCATTCTTCAAACTAGTGATCCTTACTGTTCAATCAAACTATGGGTGTAAACAGACTTTAAAATAAAAAACAAACAAACAAAACCAAAAACAAAGACCCCCAAACAAGCCAAAAAGCCCATTGTATAGGAACCTCACTGTATAGGAGCTTCATTTACTCAACAATTTCTTGCACAGCTCTCCCAGTGTGCTGCTCTTGGGGATCCCTGGCCTGAGGCACATTGTTCTCTGGCATTTTAGTGAATTGACATAGACATTGGTCTGAGCTGTGCCTCCATCCTGAGGATGGTGCCCTGGGATCCCTTCCACTACCTGAAAGAGGCCTGCAGGAGAGCTGGAGAGTTGCTTGGCTGTGAACAAACTGTCCTTTGCTCAGGACCTAGCTTAGAAACAAAATCAAAACAAATAAACAAAACCCCATTCTTTTCCCCATGAAATTATTTTGCAATGGGTTGCCAAGTGTCCTACTAGAATATTTTTAAAAATGATAATAATAATTATCTGGAAAAGAAGGAGAGTGGCAGGATATCATGTTTCAGTTTGCACTTCTAATCAAGACAGTAGAAAAAGCTGTGAAATTAAAGTGAATCTGAACATGATTAAATAAATAGGCACATTAAAATGAATAATTGCTGCTACTTGAGAGCACTACTGACTATAAATTTCAGTGAGAACACAGATAATTGCTTTATGAATCTGTATGATCGTCTCTGCCCACTGAACTGGGACAAATCAACCTGCATGTTGGGGCAGATGAAGAGTATAAGATGCTACACAGTGTTTTAATTTCCTGATATATGAGTGGCTACCTTTGTGTAACACCAGCCCAGGAGACAGTTGCAGACAAAATTCAAAGGTTAGGGATATGCATATGATAATGGGAAGATTTTTTCTATTAATTGGAATTGTACCATGATAGAATTCAGAAGCTATCAGACAGCTTTGCAGAATTTGGGGGGGGATTTGTATTTGTACAGTTATGTTGGGGAATTTTTTCTCTCCAGAAGGGTAAAATAATTGATGCTGGAAAGAGGTTTGGAGGAAGTTCTGCAGTGATTAGGTTTTGCATGATGAGTTAAAGTGTGTTTGCAGTCTCACAGCTAAGACAGAACGTCGGACTAGGCCAAGCCTCTGGTGGCTTCTGATGTGCCATTTGTAGTGCTCTGCTGCTTGTGTGCTAATTTACAGCTAAAATGTGATTATACATGGTCTGAAGCCTGCCCTGTTGTTTGTAAACTATTTTATCATCCTACTTGGCTTACCAAACACCACATTTTAGTTATGGTATGCTCCAAGCTAGATCACTGGTCATTCATTTGAAGGCAGTCCTCTAACACACAGTACTGTGCTGCTGCTTGCTAAAATACATTACTGGGTTTTAACTCATTCTTAATAATATTACTATTTTTTGCTTCTGAATGCATTATCTCCTAATAACTCCTTGAGGGATTACTTTATTCAATACTCAGGTAAACCAGGAAATGGTGACATTCTTTAATTTCCCAAGAGAAATGGTGTTCTGTGCCAGCATCTTAACTTCAGTGTTAGGAGTAATCTCTTATATATTAGCAATGAAAGAAAAAAAGTAAAAAAGCTGTCTGGCGTGGTAATTAAGGTGCTGCCCTTGCACTAATTTAGAAGCAAAACTTTGCACTGCAATTTACTCTTCCCTCTTCAGCTGAGTTAGTGGTTTCAGATGGTCCTGTGGGTCTGTATTTTAAAAATGCTGTTCAGTGCATTTAAAAATTCTGGACAACATACTGTATACTGAGAGAATTTCCTCAAGAGTAATGGCACAAACATTAGTTTAGCTTATAAAATGTAAATATTTATGCCTAACAAAAAATGCAGATAAAGCTGTCAACGCAGTCATTTGGAGGCTAGAGAAAAATGTCTCACGTTCTGTAAAACCTAATGTGCTATAGGATAATAACTTTTACTTAATACTGTGTATTTACTTTATTTATCATTTTGATATGTGAGTATTGAAACTTAAATTTAGCTAATGGCTGTGCTCAAAGATATTTCTTTAGTAATATCATTTAGCTAGCTCCTAAAATCTTAATTGCACTCTCATTGTGTCTGTAAATTATGGCTCTTGAATTGTTTTGGTGTAGAACTCTGGGTATGATTTCTCTGCCTCCCATCTTTAAGTCCCCTAGAAAGGTACTGGGTAAAACTGACTTCAGCTTGTTTGTTTGGGAGGAGCAACGTTATCCCAACTGATGGCTTTTGGCCAATGTGCCAGTGGTCCCACATTACAAATCCATTGTTATTTTAGCCTTAAGCTGTAACAAAATAAAATTTATACAAAGCAGCATTGTGCCTAAATGCACAGAAGTAAATTAATTATCCTAATTCTGTACCACCTTGTAACACTGCCTTACTTTGACACTGGAGTTTCATCCTGGCTTAAAGGCTGTGGCACTGTAGAGGGGAGTGTGTGATTAGAGATGAGGGTCAGAATGGGACTAAGAGCAGTGTGAGGGCAGCTGGAGGAGGCAGCTGCTAGTAAGGATAAGATAGAAAGCTCAGGCTTGGAAAAATGTTGCCACGAGTGAGAATAAAAATTAAAAAGACTGAAGAGTGAGGGAGAAATGAAGAAAGTAAAAGAATGACAAGTGGTCTTAGAATGAATTACCTGTAAAGGATTTCACTGTTTTGTTAGAAAAAAGGAATAACAATGCTGTGCAGAAAACGAGTGGGTTCTTTAACTAGCTGATGAAATATTAGAAAATGTGCCTGAATTGACATAGTAATTTAAACTGGTTTGCTGTTGATTATTCTAGAGACAGACATGATCAGCAGAAAAATGGAAAAGCTGAAAGAAAAAGAATCCAGCTATTTCAAAAGTAATTTGTAAAGGCATTTTAATAAACTGATATGGACTAACTGGTCAAAGAAGTCATGTGGTAGCTGTACTCTGAGAATCAAATAGTTGAGGACTGATTTGGCATTTAGCATTTCTAATTCTGTTATGCATTGTTTTATGGCATTTCAGATTCCTGTATGAATCATCTCTGAAAATGTTGGATGAGTTTTTGAATCCTTGACCACGCAGAAGCTTTTGTCCTGAAAATTGAGGGAAGATGTATTGCTTTTAAAGAAACTTACCTTGTAAACTTGTGAATTGTTTAAGATTGCTTTCTGTTATTCTGTACATTTAAAGCCAGCAAAATGTATAAAAGTGTGTATAGAAATTATGTAATAGTAAAGATTTTTCAACAGCTGCAAAGGGGTTATTCTGTATAAAAATGTCTTTTTGGAGGAAGTGTAAAATCAGTATTATTGTATCTTTGTTTTTGTAAAACAAATAATAATTGTATCATAGATACTCTTGAGACTGAGGTCACACATAGCCTCAGTCCCTGGGAGGACTGGAGCATGTTCCTAGGAGTTATGGAAATGAATCTTGTTTTGAGATATGTGAGGGTCAAAATGGTGATGGGGAATAGCCATCACCAGGGCAAATTCTGCCTTACCAGCCGAATTTCCCTCCCTCTTGTAGAAGAAGAGACAGCACAGCATGTCCTGTTCCCTATCCTTGGGATATCCCTATCCTTTTACACAGTCTTACACAGTACCCACAGCCAAACTGGAGAGGGTGAGTAGACTTGGAAGATGAGTGGGAAACTGGTTGGACCATCAGAGTGAAGTATAATCTGCTAAGGGCAGAGATTGGCAGCTGTGGCACTGCTGAGGGCAGGCCCTGCTGGCAGGGCTGGTTGGTGACAGCGGGAGCAGCAGCCTCGGGCTGATGGCAGATGACAGCAGCTGGGAGGCACAGCTGACACCGAGGGGCATTCCTGGTGTTCAGCAAAGACCTGGGCCTGATGGACAAATCCTGCACCACCTGCACAGGGGCAGCTTCTTGTTGCCTGCTCCTGCCTGCACGAGGATAAAGGAAAGACTTCCCCCAGAGATGAATAGAGGAGAATATGAGGCTACAGGAACAACTTGAGCAAGAGAATTTCTTGTTGGATATGAAGAACAATCATTATGAGAGTGAATTGGAACTGGAAATAGAACTGGAAGAGGTTGCTCAGAAAGCCTGTGGAATACCCGTCCTTGGAGATGTGCAGCACTTGGCTGACAAGGAGAGCTCTGACCTTCTGTGGTGTCACAGCTTTGGAGTTAGCCCTGCTGAGCTGGGGCCTGGGCCAGATTCTCCCCTGGGCTTCCTCATAACTTGAATATTCAGGTGATTGAATACCCAGTACACTGAGGAGAAATGCCTTAATTATTAAACACAGACTTGAGTAATATATAAATTGTTTTATATTTAGCTATTTTTTAAAAGTTACAGCTATTTTGATAAGTTAGTACTAATGATGCAGATAATGCAGGCATCTATTAAGCCACTTATTTTATTTTCATGCAACCAGATGCTCTCCCAAGACTAAGAGAATACTGACTGCACAATGTTATTTTGCCTTAATGGAGATACCTGTAAATTACCTGTCTGAGCTCATGGGGTGGTTCAAGCCCAGCCAGCAGCCAGGCACCACCCAGCTGCTCCCTCACTGCCTCCACCCCTTCAGATCTTGGAGGCAGGACTGAAATGGTTCAAGTCAAAAAGAAACAGTTGAATAATTAAGAAAAAATATAGTACTTTTTCAAATTGTGAGGAAAAGAGATAAAAAGAGAGGGAAATAAAACCACCTAGCAGTCCTTGGGCAGTGCCCTCCCCAGAACCTCTGCCACAGTTTATTGCTGAGCATGGTGCCATATGGTGTGAGACATCCCTGTTGTCACTTGGGGTCCCAGCTGTGTCCCTCCACACTCCTGGTGCACTCCCAGCCTGCTTAGGGGTGAGGTGAGAAGCAGAGAGGCCATGATGCTATGTAAGCCCTGCTCAGCAATAGCTGAAACATCCCTGTATTATCAGAACTGTTCCCAGCACAAATCCAGAATACAGCCCTATACTGGCTACTGTGAAGGAATTCATCTCAGCCAGAACCACAGCTCCTGATGCTTTACTTTTGTCTGGTTTAGGAGATTTAATGGGAATCTCCAGAAAACAATTCAGCCACAGACCAAAGTTGCATCTTCCAGCTTAGACTTGGAGACATAGACACGTAGCACTTGGTTATCTACAGTTAAGTGAAGTGATTCTGACTGAGTGGCACTGACACTGAAGTTAACCAATTTGGCCAAATTAAGACAGGCTCTTCATTCTTGATTAAGATTTCTGCAAAGCTGTACCTCCCATCTGTCTAAACAAGCATTTACTCTATTGGTTTTCTTTCTGTGGTAAGAGACTGTTTTTTCAATATCTGCTGTCAGTGCAAACATCAGACTCATGCTTGACCTTAAAACTTCCTACTGGAAGACATAAAACTTCCCTACTGGATAAAAGCTGTTTTAGCTGGAATGCTGATATTTAAAAGCAGTGCAGTTCTTAATAAACAACTGGCAAGCTTTGCAACAGGATAGACAGTGTGTGCATGGATTCATGAGTTCCAGATTTACCTCATCCACAACAGTGGCCTGACCATAGAAACTAATGCTGCCCCAGCAGGTAGCTGCTGATTTGCCAACTGTTTATCTGTCAACATCTTTATAAAAACTGTATTCTTTGGCCTTCATTCTTCTACATCTGTTAACAGGCAGGTGTTCCGGTAATGACCTTTTAAATCTTCTGATTATACAAATTACTCAATGAATATGTAAATAAGTTTCTTTTTTCTGCTTCTCAGTCTCTCAGTATTTGCTCATATCATTAGATTAGAAAAGAATCCAAATTTACTGCCTTGTTTTTCCTCAGTGTATAATTTTGCTTTTTTCATGGAATTCAGATTCTTTAGCCCTGTGCCTGGAGGAAATAAAGGTCATTCCATCAACATCAGAAATATGTGGAATTCTTTCCTTTGAAGAATTCAAGAGGTGATACTGGTAGGAAGGGTAAAAAATTTAAAGATAAACCTTTGTCTTCCTGGTGGCTGGTACACAAGTGGTTCTTAAGAGGGTAGAAATAATTTTCTGTTAGTCCTGCAGCTGGTGAACATATTTCAGCTCACTTTCTAGTCCAGCTCCACTAAACTGCTCTGCCATGAAAAAACATTGGCCTTCTGCAACAAAAATAATGGTGTTGGGATTCCTTGAGCCAAGGTCTGTTAGGGCTTTCTCCTGAGGCCTGTGTGGCAAATTTCACAAGAATGTCAGAGGAGTTCTGTGTTTCACTTGCTGTTCTCATTGCAAACTTTAATCTTGCAAAAATTTAAATCTACATTTTCTTTCTGTTTGGAAGGTACAAATAAATAGTACATTTCTTTAGCTGTTATCTTTTTTAAACATGTAAAACAGATCTGTTTCATCTTATTAATCAAAAGTGCTGTTGGAGAAGCGGTGTTGTTCTTTGGGTATGTTTGAAAACTTTCCTTAATCTTGAGACAGATGCCTTGAGATCTGTTCAGTTTTTGAAGAAGCTGAACCTGAATTTGATTGTTAAAATTGCTTGAAAAAATGAGCAGGAAAACACATCTATAACACTCCTTTGGGCAACTGGCACTGGCAGGTGCTGGTGATGAAGAGCTGCCCACAGAAGAAACGTCCTGGTCACAGTTGTACCTGTGAGCGCCATGTCTGGAGCTCTTCCCTTTGTGCATCTGCATTCAGGATCAATGAGACTAAAGAAAACAATATCTTTAAACTACTTTCAGTAATCAACATTGTTTGTAAGGACTTGAGCCCTTTTTGTAATGACAGTGTTCGTTTTCTTTGTTGTCTGGATGGGAAACAAAGCCCAGCATCTGCCACCTATCACAGCTTCAACTTGGGAGCTAAGGGAAAACCCGGAGAAATTCTTCCTCAGCAAATAAATGTCTTCAGGTATGGATCCAAGCACACAGACCTTCAGAATAGCCAGGGAAGTTAAAAAAAAAATCCACCTTGCACCTGCTGTTTACTCCATGAGAGCTGTAACTCTATATTTACACTCCCATGTGCTGCTGCTCTCAAGTGTTCCGAGATCTTCTGACTTTCAGAAGGAAATCAGACTAATTTTGATGAACTCTTTCACCTTGAAAGATGCTTAGTGAAGGACACTCCTGATAATGACTGTGATGTGAAAACATGACGCACAGCAGTGAATTTCCCATATTTTTTGCTGGTCTGCTCCAGTGTCTTGCAAACCAAGACCATTAGAGAGTCCAGCTGGGCCTGTGCCAGGAGCCCCTGTCGTGGCAGCTGCCCATGTCCTAGAGAGGAGCATGGCTTAGTACTGGCACCTTGACAAGCAGCTGGCCAAGGACAGCTTTCAGGAACAGCTGCAGAACTTTCCACGGGAGGCCAGCAGTCCTTCAGGTTCATTAAGGCCTTGCAAATAGGCACAGGTCTTGCCTAATCTGCTCTGGATAAGAATTCTTGGTCCTGGCCTCTGTTGCTGCTTGTCTGAGCATGACCTGAGGCACAGCCCCAGCTTCCAGCAGTGCCGTAGCTTTGGCTTTCATTTACTCAGCAGTCACTGGGGGTTTTTCACTTGGTTAGGGTGTTCAGCATAGCTGTTGTGTTCTGAGTCTTCTCTAATCAGAGTCCTTTGTCTCTCACCAGTTCCACATGATGGTTCTAGCAAAGCTGCAGAAATGATATGCTGTGGCACAGAGGAAATTTCATTCTCTGTTATATCTGTCACTACTGTTTGAAAACAATGTGGCAGGAGGAGTTCTGTTACTTTTATTTTGTTACTGCTCATGACTCTAGTAAGCAGAAGCTGTTACCAATCTTTTTCTCTAGTCTCATTCTTTCCAACCAGAGGACCACCTTTTTCTTAGCAAAATAACTTAGTTCTTAAACACGACTTGACAATTGTTTACATCATGATGCTTCCAATACTTAAGACATCACTTTACTAGATTCTTCCTATGTCAAATTCTAGTATTTGGTTTTATAATCTCTTGTCCCAGTTTCAAATATGTGTTCAAATTTCATTAGTTTATGCTTAATTTTTGTGCTGTCATTAATGAAAATATTAAATAAGATGCTGTTCCAAAACATCTTTAGTAATTACTTTTCAGCCTAATCTAGTTTCCTCTTCCATTCAGTTGGTTCCTTACCCATCTTAATACACCTGCAATAAATCCTTTTCTTGGGTTAATACATTTTTATTATGCTGCAGTAGCAGATGCTATTCTGTAAGCCTTACATTTTAATCAGGTACATTTCAGCAGTTCTTGCTGGAGAGGCACATGGATCCTCTGTGACCCCATGCCCACGTCAAAGGGCATAGAGCCAGCCCAGCCTCCTTTTGAGTTCTTTGCAATGTGCAATGGCATGTGCTTCCTGCCTTTTGGGGTAATTATTAAACATTTAGATAAACTCTTTGTGTTAGCTCAGCTCCCATCTGAATAAAGAATATTGATTTAGCTTTTTTTCGTTGTTTGCTACTGTTGACATCCTTACTTACCCACTGCCTAAAATGGTACCTGAGCACAAGCTTCTTAGTGAGAAATCCAGGCTTCGTGCACAGACCTTTCTGAAATCTTGCCATGATTATTAAAAATGGGTGTTTGCAACTTTATTTTCTCAGAACAGCCTCTAAAGGAAAACACAGCATCTGTAAGAGCCTACAAATTCAATTAGACCAGTCTAGGACAGTACTTAGAAAGGCCAAAGTAACTCTACTTCCTGCTCTAGTTCTGGCTATTTAAGGTCAGTATGTGTCCTGCATAGAAGGACAATCCTTTGCCTGGATGGGCTCCTTTTAGTGATCACACTGCCAAAAACTGTGTCTTTCCTTAAACCATCCTCTATGGTGGACACTACCAATACACAGGATAAAGAAAAGACTTTTACTCTCAGTATTTTCTCAGTTGTGCACAAAGAGAGGTTCTAAAGCTTGTTCTGTATTTAAAACTGGTCCTTTAATAATGGGGATAGTCCTTCCTGACAAAAATTATTACCTTTCTCTTCTGTTCCCAGTTCCCCTCATGGGCTGCTCTCTTGGTCTGCAGGGCAGTGGTTTTCATGAGTCTGTCCCCCCATGATGTGTAAAACGCTTGTTTGCCAGTGCCTGAGCTGGTCACTGGGCTCAGCAGAGGGGTTTGCCTTGTGTACAAGAGCTGCTAGGAAATGTACAGTGACCACAACAACCTATATTCAAACTCAAGGACAGTAGCAAAAATGTCTTAGATGGACACTGCATGGTGCACTCTGTCCCAAGAATCTGATTTTTAAATGAAAGAAGTTAAAGGTAGGTTTACCATCTTCCAGATCAGTTTTTTTTTTTTCCTTTTGTAGATGTCTCCTATTGTCAGAATTTTGAAAGTTAATGTTATGCTAGGGCTCAAAAAGGATATAAAACCAGTCTATCTGCAATGAAATTGAGAACTGTTTGATGCAAGAAAGAGATCAAGGGATCTGGTTACAGCCTCCTGGTTCCCTGATTTGATCTACACTGGAATTGACAGCAAACTTTGGCTCCTAAGCCATCCATCACAGGTCAGCCAGCCTCCGGGGGATTCTTATCTTCCCAGTTGAGATCACAGAGCCTTAAACTGCCTGAGCAGCACGTAGAGATCAGGGAACCTAGCCTGCAGTTTTTAATTTATCAGTGGATCATGATGCATTGATTGAATGCTTAAAAGCAGGCCTGTTTCAGTGTGATCTAATATTAGAAAGCACTCTGTGCTATCTGATGAGAGACTCTCCCGGGCAATTAGCACATCTGAACAGGTGTGATGCTTTTGACTCTGGAAATAAACTGACTTTGTGGAAAAAAATAAATGGAACTTTTTTTTTTTTGGTGAGTTGGGTTTGGTTTTTTTTTTTGTTGGTTTGTTTATTTGTTTTTAATTATAGTGAGAGGAAAGCAAAGAAATTTTTTTCATAAACCTATTTGTGAAGACCATCTTTGACCTCTTGGCTGTCAAGCTTCCTGCTGTAGTTCCAGTTGAGGACAGCTCTTCTATCTCTAATTTTATCCATCTGCTAATGAAAGAAAATGCCAGTTGGAAGTTTATTTTTTTCTTAGTATTCTTTCCAGTAGTGTTTATGTAATTCTTGCTAGTAGAATTTTGTGCCTTTACCATTTTTTCACCATGATTTTCCTTTTTTCATTGGCAATCTAGGAGATGAAATGATAGAATATTAAGTATCCATCACACACCTCAGAGCAAGAACCTGTTCATCTGTTTGTGTACCTCTTTGTCACGAACAGTACAAGCTCTGTTTTACAGAGCAGAAAAGTTCCTGGGAAATGCCCAGCCTGGGAGGGAGATTCCCTTGAGAAGCAAAGTAGGTGTTTTTGTTTGGTTTTTGTTGCTCCATTGGAACACTCTGAACTACAACAGCGAGCAACAAGAAGGCTCGTTGAAGTAATGATTCAGAACAGAAAAAGAGCATTGTCTGCTCTATTATTCAACTTTTAATACTTTCTCCAAAACCCATGATTGTTCTTAACATAATCTTGTACTTGCAGAGACACATAATGTGATTTCAGTGTAGTCCAAACAATGTTCCTCTCCCCAGCTGTCATCACCGTGAACTTTCCCTATCTTTATTTTTCCTGATCACAGCATATCCTCAAAAAGTGACCTCCCTTTAAAAGAAACACATCATAGGCAATAGCCCAAACAGTCTTGTACTCTGAATGCTTTCAGCAAGACTTGCTAATTTTTTTAACTGGAAGTTATGTGCTTACTTTATTTTTTATTCATTTTTACCTATTCAAAATAACCCATGTCAATAAGCATTGTTATAAAACGGCAATGAAAAGAATCTGTGCTCAGTTGCTCCTGCTACATTCTGAGTTGCTATCAAACATATTGATCAATTCTACATTTCCTTAACAGTGTACCAGGAGGAAAATATCCTCAAGGATACTCCAGTCTTATAGACACACAGCAGCTATAGCAAATATTTATAGAATATTTTATATTCTTTATAAACTACAAGGTTTGCTTCTGTGTTTTGCAGTAAGCAGGACAAAGTTTCCTGGATAGAACATGGAGGATGAAACCTCAGGCTGTGCCAGGTGGGGTTTAGATGGGATATTAGGATCAATTTCTTCACTGAAAGGGTGGTCAAGCATTAGAATAGGCTGCCCAGGGAAGGGATGAAATCACCATCCCTGTAAGTGTTCGAAAGATGTGTGGATATGTCACTTGGGGATATGGTTTTGTGACGAACACAGGGTTGCTGGGCTAATGGTTGGATTCAATCTTGGAGGTGTTTTCCAAGCTTAAAGATTCTATGATTCTTTGAAACACATAAAGACATGGTTTAAGAGTGTTATTAGAGCTGAAAAGTCAGGCACTCAAAAGTCACGTGATACCAAAATGAAGATGTACACAGCTTTAATCTCTCCTGTGATTGTGTCAAATGACACATCTTCAATCACATTAAGTTACTCATTCCACCCAAACTGTTCCCTGTACCTGCTCTGTGGATCACACAAACCCCTTGCTGTTGATGACACAGCAAATGGTCAGTGCTTTTATCCCCTCGTGGTTGAGCACAGAGCCCCACACTGAGCCTGCTGCCTGCTGTCCATACCCAGCTCCTGCAATGGCGTTACTATGGCACTGCTCGCTGCATCCCAGAATTTCACAGTGATTCATGTCTCTTTCCAGCTCCCTGTAGGCTTACTTATCACCAGCCTAAAAATGCACAGTGACACTAAGGTAAAAAATTTCTATGGATTTTTTTCTATGTTTGTCAGATTATAACACTTGTTTCCTCAATGCACCCATCTCCAGCTGTGGGTGCTCTGCTCTGGAACCAGGCTGCAGGTTCTGAGTCAGGTACAGCAAGTGGGGGACACATAGCCAGAGCCTTCAAACAACTACAGGCCAATTCTTTCAGAAGGACAAAGTGCAGTAATGTCATTCATCCTTTAATTGAGCACAAGAAGAGTGGGTATCCCAGTGGATTTGTTACTCGTTGTAAAATCCATTCACCAAGTATCAAGTCTTACAGATTAGCAAAGTTGGATGAAAATAGAGTTTTTAAACTGTTTTTGAACTCCCTCCCATTAAAAGAGCCTAATTAATTTAAAAAATTGTCTCCCTATTGGCGTTTCAAATCAATTTTAATCAATGGTAACCAAATCTAATTATTCATTGCACACCTAAGGGTTTCACAATGATTTTGAAGAGCAAGAACCTATTATCAAAAAAACATTACAATTGTCTAATTCTTTCACTTGGATATCCCATCATGGTGTGCTCAGACAGCAAGTTTTTAAGCTGTGCTGAGGCCTCTAAATGCCCATAAAAATCAGCAGGAATTTGGGTGGTTTTGTGTTGAAATCTGTCTCAAGTGACTACAAAACAGGCAAGTCACAGTTCAGCCTGTGTTGAACTGAGGTGACAGTGGATATTAGCAGGAAATCCAGCCATTCTCAGTCAAAAGGGACCAGCTCTAGAGCACCTCTGTCACCTGTGCTTGTTCTCACAGAGGCCACCCCTCTCCCTGGGAAGCCCATATTCCCTTTTATAGCTTGACACCAGATATAAAGATGTCAGAATGGCCTCAGAGTTGGACTCATCAGTTACTGGAGCCCTGCCTTGAGACACCAGGGGTCTGTTGTTCACAGATTCTGGACATCACCACATTGTTACTTGCTTCAATCCACCTCTGCCTTCTCATCCAACAACTTCACACCAAACGCAGCTTCAGCAACCTGTTTCCTGTAGGTATCACCGTAAGTGCTATTTGAACAAGTCAGCTAGAATTTTAGATGAGTCTTAAATGAATTTGGGTTCAATCCAGACCTGCAAATGCTTACATTAACAGAAGCTTCTCTCTCCAGCATCCCTAACAAACCAGCAGGAGAGATTATGGAAATTTTCCTCACACATGCACACTGAAGTGGCTGCTCTGGTACCAAGGCTTCTTACAGCCCTGGAAGTCAGCCCTGAGCACTCATATACAAAGATGTTTAGGTCTTCAGTTAATGTGAGTCACATCTCCTGCTATTCTCACTGGTAATTTTCTCTAGCTGCATTTCATCTCCTAGGCCTTGAACATTCCACTTTAGGCTTCTTTCCAGAAACACATAAAAACCATTATCATTCAGTTACAGCACAGGGAATAAAAGACTGGCTCACATCTCAGCAGTCATAACTAAAATCAACCTACTTTTTTTTTTTTTTTCCCTTTTTGAACTTCATCAGTTGTGCACTTGCACAGTTCTCTAGGATTGTTCCTTCTGGTTCTGTATTGAACTCCTATTCCTCAATGATGCTGAAATATCCAGAGTAAAACTCTTAGTGTGCACAGAGCAAAGACATTTTCTAATACAATTTTGGAAACAAGAAAAAAAGCTTTAAAATAGCTGAGAACAGCCAGACAACATAATTCTTAGATATAACAGAATTGCTATGACATTCATAAAGTTAATCATACCACTAACTTCTATCAAGCACTCTGATATCTTCTAGACCCTGAAAATATTTATTTTCATGCTAAACTGTATTCAGTATGAATTAATTAAAAAATTCTAAGGCTCTTCCAGTTTCATAGATATTAAATTAAAAATACTGCAACTTGGTAATTTCTATATCAAATGCTAAAATCCTTTCAAGTACTTTTAGTTACACCATGCAATATTCAACAATTGAAAAAGAAAGACCACAATCACTGCTGATGTGACCTTGAGCTGCACATTTTCACACCAGTTAAAGACTTTTTCTCTTTAGGAACTCTCTATTCCTTTGTCCTAAATCTTTGTCCCCAAATTCAGAATACAACCACTAAACTAAAATTCAAGTGAGTATTCGTACTGCTATGGGGGGAGTGGTATGACTTGAGGTCTCGGTAATCCAGTCATGCTTCAAATGCTCCTATTGTCTCAAGCTTTTTAGATATATTGTTTATAACAATTGCAGAGTAAAGTCCTTCCTTCTTATTTGCTTTAAAATATTAACTATTTATATTTTAAGAAATGTGTACATAGAATAAGTTATACATTTTCTCTTCTTGAAAGGATCAAATACACAAAGCTACATAACCACATCTGTTATGTGTTATAAAAAAAAAAAGTGTTATAAAAAAAAAGTGTTAACCACTTTTTCAACATACAGGAGTAAAAGAAGCTACTGGTTAAGTGCATAGTACAAAATTTCTATTAAACTTTCTTGATAATTTTTAATACCAAGAGCTATTGCAGCCTCTGCAATACAGTTGAAATACCCCCCCCACACACACATAATTTGAATATAAATCTTGTGCTTTAAACTTTCCATCAACAATAGTGAATAAATGTAACTAAAATATGCCAGGATACGAACGTGTGAACAGTTCTGCAGTCACTGTTTGAGTGGCTCTGCCAGATCACCCTGAAGTGTCCGGTGCATGTCAGCTGCCAGAGCAGAGTTTATGACTGCTCACACCAACAACCTGCACAGTGGCAATTGGTGCTGCACCTCTGGTAACCATGGCACCCCAAGATGTGGCTCTGGAGATGGTTTTGTGGCCTCATTTTTAACAGTCTTGTGAAAGAAGTCCTCAAATCACACACAAGTGCAGGAGGCTCACTGCTGCTCAAGCAGCTCTTTCTGCCATCAGAAAGGCGTGGTGAAGGTTACACATGCATCAGGGCCTTCAAAATCTCCCTCAGTGTCTGTAGATCCACAGGCTTTGAATATTTTACTTACATCCTCTCAAGCCAGAACATGGAAATAATAAAACAGTGTAAATTCTGTCTTTTCTGGGCACAGATATAGCACAAACCTCTCTATCTCCTTCTCTCTCCTTTCACCCTTAACCCCCAATACATCTTAGAGCTCTGCCAAGATATCTAAGTTACCGAATCTGAGATAAACTGCCTGATAGGTATTGTTCCCTGTGGACTTTGGGCCCATTAGCAGGACAAATGATCTGCAATTAACGTGCTCAGAAGTCTTGATTTGGGGAGGGGGGAGTGGAGGGGACAGGGGGATAAGAGGAAGAAAGAAAACGAAGAAGGTAATTTTAATGCTTCTTTTTTTCTCTAAGGGCTTGTTTGTCTGTGCAGGTTGAGTGTATTTACCATAGCTGGAACTGACCTTTAGTTCAGGCTCTTTTTTATACTTGGATAAACTAACAAATAGCTCTGTGATCCTGAGATGAAACATGCACTTCTATCCAGTAAAAATATGCAATTTCTACAATCACACAGGTGTACCTATGCTTATAAATATAATTCCCATTTGTAATTAAGAAACAGAGCTGCAAAGGCTTTCAAACATGACCTCACTAACTAAGCATACAGTAAAACTCAGATGTTACCTTTGTGTTGTAAGTTCTAGTACTTAGCCTCTAACTATCCTATTTAAATTCTGTTTACAACATTTTATTCATATCACAGTTATTTACAAACTGATAAGTATTAAGAGTATTTTCCCTTTGTGTATCTTTATGCCTATCTTATTCTCTGGAAATGTTCCTGTGTTTCTTTTTTACACCCAGTCAATGTCTGGTTCGTGTATTTTTGGCACATTTTGTTCTTACATCTCTAAAAAATTCTACCATAACTCAATTTCCAGCTGATTAATTCACTACTCCTAATGTTTCATTCTAAACAATAATAAATCAACAAAATAAATCCTATAATGATCATCTTGCCTCTCCCATGCTAAACTACTACCTACAAGGTCTTTCCTAGCAGGGTCATTTGCTTTTAATATAATCTTTAATAGCCCAGTGAAATTGAGGGAGGCTGACCTAAATATCCAGTGGTTAGTTCATGTCTTTGAATCAACCAGAGCAAAAATTTGAACCTTTAAAATACCAGGCCACACAGGTGTCCTGGCTACTGGGCTAATTAGCCATCCTGGGATCATTTCTGGCCCCTTCTGGATGTTTTTTCTAGCCCTTACTAGTGGATTTTTGATTAAAACATGTATATTTCTCATGAAAAACCTTAGTCAGACAACACAGCATTTTCAAACAGAAAAGTGTTCTCTTGAAAAACTCCTGTTCAGCTGTGGTTGCCATGGATAAAGATATAAATCTTTCACATGCATAAAATCATATAGATTATCCAGCTCTCCTTTTACTTTGCCTAGCATGTTTTTCACATTAAATGAGCATCATAAAAAGACTTAGCTCCAGCAATTAAGGACATGCTAAACCTCAATGTGTTATTCACTGGCCTGAATTTTTCAGTTCTGTAGTTTCCAACGTCATTCTTTTACGAAGCCTCACACCTCCAGACACATTAGGACGGGAGAGCTGATATTCTACCCTCTCAGCCACCATTCAATATCTTTAGAATCCCTTTACCAAAAAGATTTAAATATGGCCTTATAGAAATAATTTGCTGATACAATTTTTTCAAAACTATCCCGTCCTACATTTCTTTTTGAGCCCCACAACATCCCTGACTTCAGGAATGGAGTAATTTCTCTAGTCTTTCTAGAAATTTTCACAAATGACTTGCACACTTTAGGATTTCTTTTTCCACAGTTCAGAAAGTTATTGAAAACATGATAAGAAAAACCACAATCAAAACAACTTCACAAGGTTGGTAGACCTAAACACGGATGCTTAATTTATTCTCCGAACAATTGAAAACCTTGGCACTGACAATTGTCTTGATAAAATGACTGTGAACCAGCAAGGAAGCTGCATGTGACGTTATTTACACTGTAATACTGTTTTTCACTTAATTTGCACACAGACTCAAGCCTTGCTGTTTTTACACTTCATTAACAAAATTCATTATTACCTAATACACATTACTTCAATCTGTCTGCTCCTGGGGCTTTAAGACAGATCTGTGTATCTTTGTTAGGTGAAGCCTACTACAAAACCGTAAAGTACAGCCAGGCAGGGAATGCCGTGCACTTCCCAGTCCTGAGAATTGCTACTTGAGTTATCTCCAAATGGCTTATTCACCTACAGATTGACTCTTTACTCTTTCCTTGACACCTGACTCCTGTCTTTACTGAATTTGTATATTCAAGGATTTCTTCCTGTCTTCCATCAATGCCCTTTCTTGTTCTGATTTTTCACATTGCTTCAAATGCTTTAGAACAAATGTCATTATTTTGCTAATCCTCTGCACAGAGTGGCTATGAGAATTTTAATTTCCTTTTGAAATCTGCATAGTATTTGATCATAAATTCACAGGAACTATGCAAATCATTCCTTGCAGAGCTGCACTGATTCCCAGTAATATCACTGCTATTTGGTATTTTGACGTACAGCTTGTTCTCTTGCTGTGCCTGCCATTTGCTGCTTTCTTACCTTCAGTTGTTTTGCAGTTCTCTGCTAATTCTGATGACCTTTTTTCTTGTTCCCACTACTAGCTTTTAAAGCCAGATGGTTTGCATAACCCGTGAGAATATACTAATTTATGTTTCAGCACTTTCATTTCTTATCTTGTCCTTTCCACAGAACTCTTTTCCCTCCTTTTTTGTTTCTCTCCTTTTGGTGCTCAGATTTCTCTCAGTGTCATCAAAATTGATTTTTCTGAGGCAAAGGGACCTTTTGGTTTAGTGAAACCACTCTCCTGCAAGACATAAACCATCATGTAACAGACCTCAAGAGCAGAAATATTTGAAAAGACCATCCAGTATCAATACATTTTTTTTAAATTTTCTGTATCAAGTATTGCCCTTTTTTGAGTCAGTCACCAACCTTAACCACAAAGCAGAGGAGGTGACTTTGCACCAGTTCTAGAAGCAATGATTTTTTTTCCAGCACAGAGGTTCATGCTTTTCCCACAGAGCAAAACTGAGTGGATAAGAGTTGTCTGCAGCTGTCTGTAAGTGCCCCTTGTTCTCCCCATGAGCTCCCACCCAGCCTCCCTGCCCCAAGTCTTGGAAGTAAGCAAGGAGGAAGGTCTCTGCTCTTCCGGGGTTAGTTTGTTCTGTGGACTTTTGTTATTTGCTTTTCTGCTCTATGGCAAAGCCACTTCATATACTACAAATTTTACTTTTTCTAAATACAAGTGTGTCTCAGTCTGGTTAAAGCCAGAGATGAAGCATGTCAGGTATAGTTAGAGCTGTTTATCTGAAGTATGAAGAAGGTCGTGGGAATCTGAATCGTGGGAATATTCATGGAGGAAAAAAGTAGATGTTTAGGTGACAGAGGGGGCTGGGACCAGTATCACTTGGTGTGGCATGGAGCTGGCTATCCTGGCCAAAAACACATCCCCCTGTATGGAGACACAGCACCTGCGCTGTGTCACCTGGGTGGCTGTGACTGCCACGTTAAAGGCTGAGTATTGCTACAGCAAATTTGTGAGCAAAGGAGAGCCTGTGAACCAGGAGAGCCTGTGAGCTTGAGACTCCTGATCCCTCCTGGCAGCCTGGACTGATGCTCCCACTTTCGTGGAGTGATTTGGGGACAGGAGGGGGAGGATGAACATGTCACACATGTGGATGTCTCCCAGGCAAACTCACAGATGTGCTTACCTGAAGGCTCATTAAATCATTTGGAATAGCCAGTAATTTTCTGTGGAGAAGGCATTGGTACACAAACAGCTGCTGAGGAGAGCACAGTGAGAGCTCAGCTGGCACATGTATCAGGACAAAACTTTGATAGGGTGAACTGGTTTCACAGAATCCCAGAATTTTTAGGGTTGGAAGTGACATCTGGAGATCACTTGGTCCAACCTCCCTGCCAAAGCAGGGTCACCCGGCACAGGTGACACGGGGACATGTCCTGGAGGGTTTGAAATGTCTCCAGAGAGGGAGACTCCATGACCTCCGTGGGCAGCCTGTTCCGGTGCTCTGACATCCTCAACGTAAAGAAGTTCTCCCTCTTGTCGAGGTGAAACTTCTTGTGTTTCGGTTTATGGCCACTGGCCGTGTACGGCTCCATTGTTTCCCCGTACAGGTGTGTGAAACAAGCACGTTAACTCCCTTCCCATGCCCAGCCATCTTTACGGGGGCTGCCGGCGGAGGCGGGCAGGATCCCGGCCTCCGCCAGGGCCGGTGAGGGTCAGGGCGCCGGGGGAGCCCCAGCGCTGCCCTTGGCCGGGGGAGCCGCTTCCCCGCGGTCCCGGCGGGGCGGGCAGGGCGGAGCGGGCGGCGGGGAGCGCTCCCCCCTCACGGCTGCCGGGCGGGCCGGGGCGGGGCCGGGGGCGGGCGGCGCTGGTCGCTGTCCTGGGTGTTGAATCTGCTGCTGCTGCCGGAGCCGGGGAGCGGCCGCGGGAGGCACAGGGCGGGCGGGCGGCATGGAGTGAGGGCTGGCGGCGGCGGGCAGGGGAGCGGGGCATGCGATGGGCCAGGCATGATGGGCGCGCTCGGCTCCGTCCTCCCGCTGCTGCTGCTGCTGCTGCCGCCGCCGCTGCTGCCGCAGGTGCTCGCCGCCGCGCCGCGCATCCAGCCGCCCTCCGCGGGGGCCGCCGCCGAGGCGCGGATCGGTGAGTGGGGCGAGGGGCGGGGGGCGAGGGGCTGGCGGGGAGCGCTCCCCGCGCTGCTGCCCGGGAGCTTCCCCGCAGGCAGCTCGGCAGGGCCCCGGCGGCCGCGCCCGCACGGCGGACGCTGAGGGGCCCGTCCGTCCGTCCCTCTCCACCGGCCCCGATAAGCGGCCCCCTCCGCCGGTCCCTCACCGTCGGCTCCGGCTTCGGAGCTCCGTCCTCTGCTCCCTCACCGCTGCCTCCGGATAAGCGGCCCCGTCCGCCGGTGCCTCAGCACCGCCTCCCGCTGCCCGTCCCCGTCCCCCGGTCTGTCACGACCCCTCCCGGCCCCTCGCACCTCCTGCCCCCGCCGCTCCGCCCGCAGCCGCTGCCCAGCGGCGTGTCCCGTCTCGGGGGGCGCCTCTGCGGGGCCGCTCTCACCCGCTGTCCCCGCATGCCGAAAACTTCCGCCAGGGCTCACGAGGCCCCTGAAACCGTGGTGCGCCAGTGGCGAGTCCCCGAAAATGCTTCCAGCATCCACATATTTAACCCTTCTCCCGGTTCGTTGGATTCAGCCCACTGAAGTGCCCTTACACTTGAAGGAGACAGGAAATCTGCGGGCCACAATCCCCCAGATGCAGCCTGTGGCGGGGTCCCCCCTCCAAGTCATGCAGCTGGAGCTGGAAGTCAGCACTGGCTCCGGGTTAGGGCTCTTTCAGAGCTGTCAAAAAATCCCCAGTGCTGCCCAGTGCGGATCATTAAGCAGCCGCTTTCTGTTGAGACATTCTCGACCGACCCCTTCTTCATTTAGAAGGTACCATCTACACTAGACATCCCCACCTGCAAGTGACACACACCGGCATGAAGGGATCCTGAAAACAAACTCTGTGTGTTTCAGATCGATGCAATTCTCCTGTGACACTCTCCCTGGCAGTCCTTTCCTTGCACTGAGACACTCAGCGCTGTATGCTCACCTGAATTGTGCATTAATATTAGTACCTATTAATAGAGTCAGTCTCATTTCACTTACAGTATCTTCCCAAAGCTCACTTTAAATCAAGAAGGTCATGACGAGGAGAATTTTGTATTTTTTCCCATTTTAATATCTATCTAGGGTGGTTATGGAGATCAGAGTGAAAGCTAAACAAACTATGCCTAAGAAATCTTCTCCTAAGACAAAAAAATTAAATTCCTTTAAGAAACAAAGGAAGCCTTCCAGAGGAATATTGCTGCAGTTTTCCTCATGTACTTTCTGTTTATTAAGAAGGAATTAAAATCAGCTGACCATGTTTTTAATGAGGCTTCAGTCAAGTGGCAATAAAAATGAGCTATTATGCTTGCTGTAGTGAAGGTAGTGATGCAAGGTTTTAAGGAGAAATGGACTGGATTTATCCATCTCTTGTCTCTCCTGGTTGCTATAGATATAGACTATTTCTCCTAATCTGCTGAAGAGAAAGCTTGCATGAAAATATTGCAAGTAATAGCTGTAATTTTTACCCTTAATAATGCAGTAGCCTGCACTGTGCTTTCAAAGTAGTCAGATTTTGATTCTCTCTCCCTAAACAGTAACTGCAGATCAGTTTGGTCACAGAGCATTTCTTCAGTTTGTTGTAGCTGAAAAACAAAAACAACGTGTGTGTTTGTTACTTCCCTGTGCTCCTGCCTCGGCAAGAATCCCTGCCTGCCAGTTAAGGCTGTCCTTGCGTGGAACAGGCTGGGGGAAGAGCAGCCTCGATTTTACACAGTGAATCCACTAGTCTGGAGGTATAATTTGGAGGCATTTCAACGGCAGCAAAACAAGCTGAGCCTCCCTACTTCCTGCTGGGATAGGGACCTCACTGATATCTCACAGATCTCTGTGAAAGATGGGAAGAGATTGATTGCATTTGACAAGATGCAGGAAAATATTTGCATTGCTCAAAGGGAAACAGTTTTAGCTGTCTCTTCCATTAGAGTTCCTTTATTTCTTTTATTGACCAGTGTATCAGATCTCATTAATCTTGAGTTCAAACTATTTATTATTGTAGATTCTGTTCAATTTTGGAGTACAGTTTTTAGACACAATCAGGAGACATAACTGTGATTGTACAAGGTATCTGAGTTTTGAGATTGTTTGTGGTTATATGTGAAAGATACTAATTTGGTTTCTTCTTGTGCACAATCCCATCTCCTTTAATTGAAAATTGAAGACATGCATTATGAGACCTCTAGAATGTGTGGTGAAAACTGCCTTAAAAGCAAAGTAGTTATAGAAATGTATTTTTATTGTTCCCCCCTGCCCCATTATTTCAGAAACTCTTCCTAAAAGTTGTTTCAGAAGCAGAAGTTCATGACTTTTACCATTTCATGGGATGGATTAATCCAATTTCATTCCTTCCCTCTCTTTTATGGTCAACTTTTGTCTGCACTTTCCAGTATAGTGAGCATCTTTAAATGTTGACCTTTATTTTGCAACATAATTACAAACTTGTTTAAGAAATTAGAAGGCTTAAAGTTGGAGTTAACTAAGATACAAGATTTCTACTTCTGCTTCTTCTGCCTCTATAATTCATGAAACTTTGTAGATTGTTTTGTGTGGGGAGGTGTTTTGTTAAGGTGCAATTACCTTAACAAAAGGTAGGTAATTACAGAAGCCAAATAAGGAAAAGTTCTGGACATTTACCTTTCATCATTCATCATTCTGTGATGATTTATGGTAACATTTTAAATGTGAACAAATAAGGAAAAGTACAGTCTTTACCCTCTCACTTTTTCTTGCCTAGGTCTAGGCCAGGAGAGAGAGTCTTATCTTTTCCACAAAAAAAAAATCAACTGAGTACATAGTAGTATTCATTAGTATTTAATGAAACACTGGGGTTAAGAGTTTAATATTCTAAAGAAATCTTTATTAATTTATAAGACACAGTTCATTTAAGATTATGGAACTTCTTTTTAAGTGTTTTACAAAGTAATCATCTGTGGAAAAAATACATCCTGATCATGTTTGCTCAATTCCAAAGGTCTGCGTTATTCCATTCTTGTGTTGATGGTCATAACACTAAGCAGTGCCTTCAATAAAAACTGCAGCTCCAACTACTGAAATATTTTCATAGTACAGCTTTTTAAGTAGACTGATTCAGAAAGTTACAGTGGTACTTTATTTTCATTTAAGTTGGCTGGGTGAGATAGAGAACTCGATAACAAAGTAAGCTGTGAACATTCTTAATCATGTTCTTTCATTACAACTAAAACACTGGTACTTTATAGCAGAAGTTGTCCTCGTGTTTCAGAAAAGAGTGAATGTGCTTGCTGCAGTGCCTTCACATTGACCTCTAATGTGTAAAATGATGCTTATAACCGTCAGCGAATATGATTTTGCAATATAATTTGATCTTTTGTGCTGTGTGCAATCCCATTTTTCAGTTTGCATTTTCCTCTTAAATGAGGACATTGATATGCTGTGGAGATTTCCAGAAACATTCGTTCCACACAGCGTAAATTGGTTCCATACACTGTGTAAAAGTTCCATCAGAATTGTGTTGAAGTAATCACAGGCAGAATTTTTGTCTGTCAAATGAGTGTGAATTTAGTTTTTAACTTGATAACAAAAAGGCAAGTCACATTTCAGCTTATAAATATGAAATATACTCCTAAACCTTTAGCTGTGATTTCCCAACAGAGTGAGCAAAGACAGTGTCTTACATTTCTCTAGGATTTACATGTAATTGAGGATAGAAACTTTACTCAAAGACTTAAAAAATGTCGCATGTTAAGTTTAGTACTTTCACAAAGTACTGTGTACATATTTAACCACTGAAAAAATATTTTACAGGTGGGTTAGGAGATCCAAGTGGCTGAAGTTGATCAGAATTAAGAAACTGCAAGAGCAGGGACTTCAGTTACTGTTGAAAAAACATTTCTCTAGTGTTGATTCTTAAATTGCAAGAGAGTGAAATAAAAAGTAGGACAGGTGAAAAAAGGATTTATTTAGATTTTTTTGCGGTTCATTCAGTGTTTCAAACACTATCCAGAGGAGTGACAGAGAGCTTTTCTCTATGGATGTTTCATGGGGAATAGCAAAGGAGTGTATCTTGGTTTAGTTCTTGTTGGATGGATGTTACCTTAGCAAAACTACTGTAGCTGTTCTCAGCCATCATTAACTGCTTTGAAGATCCATAAGGACAGAAGTTTTGCTTCTTGCGGCAGTTGAGCTGAAGCTCACTGAAGTCAATGTCAACCTTCCCATTGACTTCAGTAGCATTTGGATCAAAGTTCTGGTTTGAGGCTTGTGACAGACTGACTGAGAAATCAGGAGAATTAGAGTGTTACCATCTGTTCAGTACAAAAAAATTGCCTGACTTTCCAGTTGCATTAATTTGGAACTTGTCACAGGCACCCTGGTTTTTTAATAACGTCTTTATTTGATGTAATTTTTGATGATGGAGTGTAATTTATGATATAATACTAGGAAATAAAAATAACAGCAAAATAATTAAGACAAGGCTGTGTGCTCAGAATGTGAAGGATCCAGTGTAGGAAACTGGATTCTTCCTTTCATCAAAAATATTTTTGCATATCCTAGAAATGTTTCTTAAGAGATCTGTTATGTTAAAAAGCAGCTTTGATATCAAGGCACATCTATCTGTCAGTTCCACAGAATTACAGGTAAGAACATGCATTAATATTATTGGCATCATGCCTGACGCTTCTACAATAGTTTTTCTACTATAACTTGTTTGTGTTCTGTTGTGAATCTGTTCATGCTCAAAGTTGCAAGTGGACAGGAAGTGAATTATTTCTTTATCAATCAAAGGAAGCAGTTGCAGGGTGCTCTTAAGGTTGTTCATAGGATGGGATTTCTTGGGAGGTTTTTTGTGTTGTTGTTTGTCTTACTGACTAAGAGAAAACAGAGAAGTTTTTGGCAAGATAAGCTTGTGTCTGCTCCCTACCTGAGTGTGCCCCAGCACTTCTAAGCTTCACCACACCACCCCATCAAAGTGCCATGACGTCAGTCAGCCTGCTGAGGGGGAATTGCGTTCCTCCTGGTGGTTACATCCCGGAACGTTTGGGCAGTTCCTCTGAAACAGCCCAGGGCAGGTCATGTTGACACACTGCTGATAGACAGGCAGTGGCCTGTGTACTTTGTGACTGTGAACAGTGTGGGTTATACACAGCACTGTGGGGAGGCTGCCGTGGAGAGGAAAGTGCAGCTGTAATCCCTGGGAGTGCTGAGCTCATTGAGAAGCAGGAGCAGAGATCCCCTGTGGCAGCCAGATTTCCACTGCCTGGAAAGAGAGCATAAGAACATGAGCTCAGATGGAGGTGGTTGCCATCATTCATATGTATCCAAAGCCATAAGAAGTCTTGTGCAAGTCAAAAGGCAGTGTGTATTCCAGCTGCCTGAGAATGATGCATATTTTGGTCTCATCCCACGGACAACGTAGCCTAAAATTTAGCTAAAATCTCTGCAGTTATTCATACAAAATTAGTGTATCTACTCGCTTGCTAAAACCTGTGTTGGTGTTTACTGGCAGATCTGGGAGGAAATTCAGTAACTGGAGGAATGATTGATTTGGTTTTGGTCATAAATTCAGCAGAGGATGGAAAGTCTCTAAGAGGCAAAGTTCACTGCTATCTTCCATCACAGGAGTGCTGAGCTGGATATGTATTTGCTTGGGCTCAGCATGGACAGTATTAATTAATCTAGGAAGGCAGTGACTAATGTTGTTGTTGGTCAAAGAGTTTTATATTTGCAAATGAGTAGTAAGCAGGTGAAGACGCAGATGAAGGGAAGCAAGCAGAAGAGAAGCCAAGGAAGAGAAAGAGGCATGTTGGAATGTGGATGTTTAAAGGATGGAATGAGAAATTAAATCTTTAGAATAGGAGATCAGAAATGGAGATTAGTGAGTTATATATGATCTGTAAAGGTGTAAATTTAAGATTAAATGGAGTTACTTTTTCTCTGGGAAGAAACAGTCAATTGCAGCAGCAAACCTGAGATGTTCAGTGGATCAGTTTGAGGCATGAGAAAACGAAAGAAAGTGACCAGAAGGATTAGGGATTTGCAAAATAAAACTATTAACTCATTCTTTCAGGCCCAAGCTGTGGCAAAAAAAAATGGAGTCAAGAAATGCATATGCACAATGAGAAACTGCTCTGGGAATAGAAAGGATTTATTTCTCTTAGTGTAAGGGTTGGGAATCATCTAACTAAATGTAATTAATTGAGCTAATCACTCTAGGCTCTTTTTAACCTGTTTCTAGTTTATAAATTTCAATTAATTTTACCCGACTGTACATATCTAACACAGGTCAGATAAATGTCTCCCTGAGTGCAGCTATTGCTTTCCACTTAGTATTATCTTGATACATTTCCCAGGCTAGGGCAAATATCTGGAAATACCTACATGGTAGGTGCTGCACTTCAGCTCTTCAAAAACCAGATGCTCAGAGCTAAACACATTTGGAGAGTGATTCACCTGTCTTTCCCCACTAGGTCAGACTAATGAAGTAATTTAGCTTAAACTATAGTTAGGTTGCTTGAGGATCACCAGCTACATTTCTTCAAAACCTTTCTGAGATCTATAGGTCTTGCCAGTGAGCTGTTTAGGGAGGTCCTGTGAGTAGTTAGGCAGGTTTGTCACATAAGGGGCTGAGGTGAGGTTGGCTGATGGATATTTGTAATACTTGAAAGAAATTTCTCTGAGAAAATCAGCCTCTGGTAATTGCAAAAAAGTGAAGGTGACCTCCAAATGAGACAGAGGAGAAATAAGTGTAACAGAATGAGCAAGCAAAGGGAAAAAAGCAGGTAAATATGCAGGAGGTCTGCAGGCAAGACAGAGAAAAAGGCAGGGGAGTCTGGTATTGGAGAGCTGAAGGAAGGGGACCATGGAGACATGAGTTATGGACAGTCAAGTGAAAGGATGAAGGGAAGGGATGGTAATGTGCACATACATTAATGAGCTTTCTTATGTGAGTTTCAGGGCCTTTATTTGTGAGGTGGTGGAAGGGTTCTACATCTACCTCAACCATTCCACAGTGTCAATACATTACTGCATTCCCAGTAAGAGTTTGCCATTCAGAACAGCTGTACTCATCCAGCAATTAGGGAGTTTTATTTCTGAAAAGATTAGAGGAACTTAACTTTATAGATTTTATTCCTTTCAAGGAGGAATTTCTTGAGAAGTAGCTTAGAAATTACTGGATCTTACTGTGGGTTTTTTCCCTGTAGTTTTTTCACAAATGGTACTTAAATACCAAACATAGTTTGTTGATATACGGTCTCTCTGGACAGAGAGTTAGTGCTTACAATGCCTACCTCTTTTGCTTCCAAGTAACACATTGATTAAACAAGCTGTTTTTACATGTAAAATGAGTAACTAGAAGTTTTATGGGAAGTACAGCTGGTTGTAGTGGGTGTAAGGTCTCTTCTTTCAGTCATAGCTTAGCAGCATGCAACGATGGTTACATAAGCTTGAAGTCACAGCCAGCAAGCACAAGGTAATGTGCAGAGATAGATGTCCCTCCCAAAATGTCACATACTTCCAGATGTCCTCATAGAAGACAATGCAGTGGGGACCAAACACACACTAGATGTTGCGAGGAACTTACCAAGTTCAACAAAACTCAGGAAATATCCAGATACATGTAACCCCTCCTTTTTTACTCCCTCTTCCCCAACTGATCTTTGATCTGTCATGTTTGAACCTCAACATATTCTACAAAGTACCTTATGAAAATCAGTCGTGGATGTTGAATGAGGTGTTTTGAATTTCTGGTGCACAGAAATCTTCTGCTTACATTATTCTGCAGGAGAAAATTACCTATCTGTTGCTGCCCTAAAAGGGGTAAAGATATTATAACCTTTTCTCTTCTTACTATTCTGCTCTGCACCCAAGAGCAGAAGTTGTCTTTTCTCTACAACATTTTTAGTTGGTTGATACAATTCAGTTAAACTCAGAGCAGTTGTTTCAGGCAACAACTTTACTTCACCTGGAAGGTCATGCCTCATCTTCAGGCCTGAGGAAGAGTTTGTGTGTTTAGCAATTGTCTGTGTTCTTCTCAACAACTACCAGCCTGCAGCTTTGCAGTACAGAATGCCAGTAACAAAATTTTATGCTATTCCTGACAGAGACTGTAGATCTTATTTTTGTAAAGGGTATTGGTTTGGATGAAATAAAAATAAAAAGGACCTAAACCACAGCCTTGCTCACAAGCAGTGAAACCAGGGCTGGTATTAGTGCTGGTGTCCATGACATGTTAACAGGGAGATGGGTTTTGGGGGTAGGATTAGTTTATACCACTATTTTTCTTAAGGTCTCAAAAGCATGAAATCTTGGCTTGTGTCTGTGTAAAAGATAGTCTCCTATTAATCTGGCCTCTCTTACAGAGTAGATTTATGACAGATATTATATTGTATTTGTACTTTAGTGCTGAATTAAAAACAATAGCATCAAAGATTATAGGCCTTGATTTATGTGGATAAATCACCACCCAATAATGTGAATGTTTATTCTATCTTTTGAAGAATGTATACATTATTGTTTATTTCTCTTGGAAAAATGGTTTGTTACAATTTATATTTGTGGTGTAGAATACTTTATATCTAAAATACTTATGTTTCAGCTTTATTTGATATCTGATGTGGTAGATGTTAACTATCAAATACCTTCAGTGAGAAAAACCTCAAATACCTCATGAAATCTTCCTTCTTGTTCTAGATTTCAGCAGAACTCAGTAGTCTCAGTATGTAGTCAGTCAATGCCTTACCCAAACTAGCAAAATCTTCCACCAAGCCTCTTCTGAGACCCGGCCACACCTCCCAGCCCAGCTTCTTAGCTAAACACTGGCTCTTATCTTCATGGCATCAACCTGTGGATAATGCAACTCCTTCCATTTCTTGGAGATGGCTGTACTCAGTGGTGACTATCCAAGTTCTTACGTTAATGTCCTAAAGGAAGAAAAAAAGGAGGGGAGAAGGAACTTTGGGAATTAGTCATCTGCCATGACTGTATCGAGATAGCTGAATATTAATGAAAACAAGATACCAAGCTAAATATCATCAAGCATTTAGGTAGGTCACCTTGGAGGTAGTGACACAATTGACAGACCTAACTCCACTCCAAATATTTTTCAGCACAGGATATTCATTAATTTTTGATTTTTGCTATATTTAAGAAGTATCGGTTTGGCTGTGTTTGTTTTGTTTTGCTCCTTTTTTTCTTTTTCCTCTTGAAAACTGGGGTCAGGTTCTGCAAATTTTTCTTTCCTCAATTTTAAAGTTGTTAAAATGTTCTTGTTAGTACTACCTACCTGGAAATTTATTTTAGTTAACTAGGTCAGCTCATAATTACCATTTACCAACATATGTTAGATACAGGGGATAAATTCCAAGGACAAAAAGCAACTATAAAAATTGCATATTCAGAATAAATATGACAAGAATGAAAACTGAAATTTTGCAGGAAAACCCGAAGTTAGCTGATGCTGTCTGGTGAATTTCCATCATAAGAGCTGCAGAAAAATAAAACAATCATGTTCTTTGGAAGCAATCACTCACGCTTTCAGACAATATAAAATTTATAATGCTATAATCAAGTGGCATTTGAAGAGCAGAATGGGAAGGTTGTTTTAGTACTTTATGTGCTGGGTTTTATGCTGCCCAACAAAGATCTAGGGATGAGGGCGGGTTATTTTCTGTCCATTTGCTTTTGTTTCTCTGAGTAACACCTGCTCTAATGAGTTTATAATCTGAAAGTAAATAACTGAGCAGGGAGGAGGAAATGGACACAACACACAAGCTTGAGAATAAACAGCTGTCAAACGGCTGCTGTTTCAGAAAGTGGAACACACAGCTTTGATGGAGGATCTGATTCAGCGTGAATGAAGGAACTGATCACACCCAATTGTCAAACTTCCCTAATTGAAGAATTACTTGGGAGAATTCTAGAACAATATGTTATCCTCTTCAGATTATGGAACTATTTTCACAGTTTAGCAGGTAGGGAAGAGCTCTGAAAGGATCAGCTACCCACTGATAGGGTGGCTACGCAGGTTGTAAAAGAAGTGGGGTTGTGCTTCTTTGTTTTAACTTGCAGTTTAGGGAGGCTCATGCCAGAGAGACTGAATTAAATAACAGTGCATTAAAAGGGGATGAGCTCCATCTAATTCTGCATGAAACTACCAGAATCTGAACTTATGTTACATATGTTTGGCCACCTAACTCTCTTGTCAGAGTCTTTCTTATTGTCCATCTGGAATTAGAATAATATCAACTTGCTTTCTGATGAAAGTTCATCCCCGCACAAGGAGACTCTGCTATCAAGAGAGGCATATAAAATACAACCTTTAATGAGAAGCTTCCCCAGTTTTCCTGAATTTGTTTCTGTGTTTGGTGTAAATTAGAGGGGTTGCAGGTTCCGTTCCTTTTGACGCCACTGGTATTTGTCCAGGGTTCCTGGACCTAAGGGGATTTAAGACACCAAATATTTAAACAGGGCTTGCCTGATTTTATAGAATATGTTTAGCTCTGTTTAAGACAAAGAATTTCCAAATAAATATTTGAACGTTTTCTTCCAGTTTTCTAGTCAGTTTAGAAAACTAGTCAGTTTTCTATTGTCTCTGTTGCAGTCTGGAAGACAGACTTGGTTCAGGAGCTCCCATGTTTTCCTTCTATTTGACGAGGAATGTGGGGAATTCTTCTTGCCAGATGATGGACTTTGGTGGTTTGATGGAGTTCCATTTTACAACCCTGATCCTGTAGAATGGGATGTGTTACCTTGTATGGGAATGTCACACTGGGAAACAGAGGGGTAGCGTTCTGCTGGCCACAATTAAGTCACTCCCCAAGCTTAGACAATGTTCATGTTCAAATGAAAAGCAAGTATTCTAATCTATGCAAAGCTCAGTAAAAACAACTATTATACAAAAGAATAGGTGCAGAGAAAGATCACATAACATTCCATAACCTGTAATCTTTACCAGAGTGTCAGAGTAAAGTGATTATCAGAATGCTTAATTACCTTTCCCAGAGACAGATCATTATTGGTCAAGTCTCATCCCCCAAAATGCATACTGACTTTACATGAAGAACCCCCTTTCTGCTGTGGTTTCTCTTGGGAGAAGGCTCATTCATACCTGGAATTTCTACCCACTTTCCAGCCCTTCAGCTCCTCTCAGCTGTGCTAACAGAGCTCTGTTTGACCAGCTTCGTCATTGCCATGGAACTTTTGGAAAGCCTTTCCCAGTTGTACAGATGTCAACTAAACAGCAGCTTGAGAAAAACCAAACCAAACCAAACCAAAAAAATAATCCCCCAAACCATTTACAGACTTCTAATACAAATTGCTGAACATACATGATTAAGCTGGGAGTCAGAGTACTCTAATATTATCTGTTATGTTGGAGTCACTGTGCAACAGCTCTTTTTCTTAGAAAAAGTCTTTGTAAGTAAAAGTTGAACTGGCAGCTCTGTTGGAAATAGATTAATTTCAGTAGCTTCTTACTGCTTCTTCATTCCACAGTATTTTACATTATATTTATTCATAATTTATTTTTAGTCATGTTTCATTTGTGAATAATGTGTGTCAGGTATTATGATGATACTTTTTTCACTTCATAAATCAAAGGAGCGCTATTTCTGTAATAGTTTATTACCTGAAAGCTGATTAAGTCTGTCTGTTTAATTTTGGTGCTGATTGCCAATGCAAAGAGCTAAGCATGTGCCCAGCTTAAGTAAATGCTGTTGTCACTTAGTAAACATGAGTGTTCACCCTTTATGTGTTCAGCACAGAAAAATACAGGTCACAACAGTTTTGATTATTCTTGGAATTTTTGTAGAATCTGGACCTTTATTTCATTCATTTAGTTGGTAATTGACCACTTTGATGACATCAAGATTTTACACACTTGAAAAACTTGTAATTCAAACTTCATAGTGTTATGACTTGTGTATGTGTTCAAGGTTACTCAAAGAATTCATTGCATTTCCAAGTAAGATAGTTAGAACAGAGTTTCTAAAATGAGACTAGATAGAGATTCCTAAAATTGCCTTGAATCTGCTGTTTGGAGTGCCTTGTGCAATAAAAATACTTTGTGTCATTCACCTACTTTTTAAAATTTGATATAGCACAAATCTAGATGAGCTAGAAGGTTTAGTTTTCATTCTTCTCCAATGAGTATGTGTCTGCTGACATCCATGAAGGACTGTAAAACCTATGTTTGGGAAGATGCAAATGAACTGAATATTTCTCTGAAACCAGATTGGTGCCAAAAATCCACTAACTGATGCTTTACAATTGCATGAAAACTGAAAGAGGTTATTCCTCCTTTTCCAAAGATGGTCCTCACTATGCATATTGCCAACGTTTCCCCAGAAGAATGACTTGAGCTTTAGACCTTACCTTACAGACCAGTGAGATAATTGCATAGTTACAGAAAAAATAAATATAAAATCCTGTCGGAATCCCCAGGTGCCTCATGAATGAATTTTGTATTTACTCTGCAATTTCTCAGTTCATATATTATCTCTGTGTAGTTATTCTCCATATATGACAAATTGGAATTAGCTTTTTATTCCTGGTTTTTTCTCAGGAGGTGAAAACTTATTTCTGCAAATATATCTTTTTGCAAATGTAAGCTTTTTTTTTTAATGAAGATGATAAGTTGCTCTAGGATAAAAAAATTATTAGGGAATTTTCCTTAGAGACCATTGAGAATTCTCTCCTCACAAGAGAGACTACTGGGTGGCTAACGGGAAAGAAAGTAGGACAGACCACAGCAAGTGAGAAGTCATTATGGAAATACATAAAAATTTTAGTTCACCTTTTCTATTCCATGCTTACCCATACTGAATATGCACTGGAATCCTCTGAAGAGCTTGACTGTGCTTTTTAACTTGACCTAGAACTCTCTTAAGACAGTGTTTAAATTTAAAGGGCTTGTTAGGAAGATGTTACTGTAGCATCAGAAAAGTAATATTTTTCAGATTTGACAAAAAGCTTTAGTGTCCTTCTTGACTGTATCTTCCAGATTTCGCAGTATGAATTTTTTTCAAAGTCACATATGGTATTTGTTGGATGAATTACCAAAAAATAATCAAGTGGTGCAAAGACAAAAAGGATGATTTCAGATAGTGATTTTTAAAAAAATAATCTTACCTACAGTAATATGTTGCCATTTCATTATATGAGGCTTTAAAATGTTAATAAAGCGCTGATTCCTGTTTTATCATGGATCTGCTGAGGAACACTGTTGGTGGATCAGCTCTCCAGGCTGATATGAGATCTGGCAGCTCTGAGGATGTTCCTCAGTGATGGATGGCTGGCAGCTGGGAAGGTCACACCAATGTGAGTGTTATGATCTATGGCCCATTCTTACCTTCTTTCCCTCAGCAAATGCCACTGGTTTCTGTCAATGAATTCAGTTTAATCTGGTTTGATTCTTTGTATGGTTTGCCCCTTTTGAAAAGAGCAAACTGAGCAAGCACAAACAGCAGCCCTGAATAATGCTTGGGTTCCCTTACAGGCTGATGGGGCCAGGACACTGCAGTGCTGAGGGTATTCCAAAGAACAATAGAACAATTCTGATGTGGACAAAGATTCTAGGTGCAGGTATTCAGAAACTTTCCTTAGAAGCAAAAGAAATAGATGTAATTCACAGTAATTCAGAGTGAATCAAAAATTATGCTAGTATTTGCTCATCAGGCCCCAAATAAGAGATATTTCATGAGAAACAAAATTCCATGGATTTTTGCTACTGAGCTGCTAATGCAGTGCTAAGCGTGGGCAGCAAACACAGTAGTTAAATGAGTTTTTTATAACTGTGTTCTGGCCAGAAGTCTCTGTATTCAAGTGCTCCCACTGGGTTCCCATAGCCATGGAAAGTATGTAACTAACTGGTGAGAGGAAAAAGCTGTGTATTCGCATTGTACGTTGGATTTCAGTCCAGATAAGAAAGTGTGCATGGTGAAATGTTACATCAAGGCAGGACACACAGAGTACTATGGTCTGTTGAACTGGATCATTCTACTCAGCTAAGCCAGGCCTCCCCTGCATCCTTCTGCCTCTGCTTTCAGACTGTGTGGCAGTTCTGCATTCACCAGCGTGAGAGAGCTGCTGAAAACGTGGACTTTGGAGTAAGCAAGTGCAAGTGGGATTTCAGTGTGGCCTTCAGCTAATCTCTGTGCTCTAGGTGGTGGGAAGGAACAGAACTAAGATTTGTTTTACTTCTTGGGTGTGAAATAATGAAAGTGAGTCTTTGTGCGTGATATCTGTGTGAGAGGGAAGATTAAATTGCAAGCATGCTGAATTTTAAGGGAAAATAGCCCAATAGGGCACTCAGAAAATAAGTAATTGAATAAAGTAGAAAGAGGTACAGTAAGTGTGCTGATTTATTGTGATCTTATATCAAATTGGTGGATATTATAACCACAGCTGAACCAATTCTTTTTCATTGCCTTGGTTTACTTTCACAAATGAACAAAGTCTTAAAAAATAAGTCTGGAGACAAACAAACCAAGGATGATAATATTAACGACAAAGGCAGTTCAGATTCAAGATCTGTTACTATTTTGTAACCTTGAAGTCACAGAGTTTAAAGAAGCAAAACTTGTGAAGGCTTCTTTAAAGGAGGAAAGAGAAAGATTTTTTTTAAAAATAGACTGTTTTGCTCCTTTAATAACACCTCTAGTTATTTGAATATGTGGTTTAAAACAGAGCAGTTCCTTGAATCTTCCAGATATTAGAACAGGTTTGTCCTAAAACAGGCCTATATGAATGTGTTTATCACTTTCTTTAAAATTAAAATAATGAAGGAAACATATAACTCTTCCCCAAATTTACTACAGTGACAGAAAATTGCAGTTCCTCTAATCTCTGGCTGTTGTATATAGGTTCTTTGAGCAATAATTGTGAGTTTTTGCTTGAAGAGCAAGGGATCTCAAATTGCTCCCAAGTGCAGTGTGGCTGCATAGAGCTGTTATATTTAACTTCTTGAGCCACTGGTTTTGTGTGATCATTAGGTTAAAACTCTTAAGAGGAGTACAGATACTAAAGTTATGTTTTACAGAACCCAACAGAACAAGGAAATACATTATATTTTGGGATGGTTTTGCCTGTATAGTTTTTGTGGGTTTTTGCTTTCATTCCTTAATTGCAGCAGAGACTATTCCTTGAAGAGGTTTTAATTTTATCTGCTCAACATGTGGAAATTTTTTATGGGAGCTTCTCGTATTGTAACATTTGTTTTTGCTCCATCTCAGGGCAAAAATAAAATAGTAAATTAAAATGTATTAATGGAACAAACCACTTAAAATATTATTTTTGCAGAAGGTAAAATATTGAAATATTTAAAAATTTAGGGGTTTTATGTTAACATTTAACTTTTTCATCCTGAACTGCAAGGTTTGTCAGCCCGAGGGCAGAGTGAAGGATTTGGCAGCCCTCATCCTAAAAACTGTATCCTCAGATCTGGTGCATCCATGATGGGCAGGAGAACCCACTCTTGTCACTGGGCCAGGCTTCCCTGTTCACCTGATCCAGGAGGCCATGCTCTGAAGGGGGATTTGAAATACCCAAAGGTCACAAAATCAGAATAGAATCGAACAATGGTTTGGGTTGAAAGGGACCTTTTAAAGGTCACCTGATCCAATCCCCCTGCAGTGAGCAGGGACATCTTTAACCATATCAGGTTGCTCAGGGTCCCATCCAGCTTCTTTCTTTTATCTGAAGTCCTGCCATTCATATCTGACTCAGATGCATTGTAGTGTTAAATTCACCTCAAAATAAATGTTTTGATCGTATTAGTTATTTCATTAGAAGTGTATTGTAGAACCTCCATTTTTTTGAAAACTACATTTTTCTTTGAAAGATCTGTTGACAGTCTCCATCAGCTTTAGTTTATATACGGATCAGAATGTTCAGAGAAGTCAATTGGTTTTGGTAAAAAACCCTAGCAATCCAAAATAAAGCAATCTTTTAATTTCTCTTACACAAGAGCAAAATGTGGGTGAAATTTTCATGAAAATGGTGTTGCTTTTTTTACTTCTGCTTCTTGAGATGTCTGCCACCTGGCCTGTTTTTTTTTTAATACCAGAAAAAGAAATCCTGTTTCTCAACTATCTTCAAAGAATATGTTGATTTCACTAAAAAAGGTGTGTTTTTATGTGCTTTCAAAAGTTCCAGCTTTTACAAAATATCACAAAACGTGTAGATATCTGTCCTCTAGTGAGAATTACAGCAAAATGGGTTCTGCACAATTTTTCAATTATTTTCTAATCCCAGACAGACTGGAAGCTGCACCTATTGACAAACCTCATGGGCAATAGCAACATGTACTGAATTCCTTTTCAACTCTAGCAATTTAGTACTCTCTCAGAAATAAGACTGTGGTAGATTAGATATTTAAAAATCTGATTTTTATTTTCTTAAATTGCTTTTGATAAGAAACATTTCAACTTTTTTTTTTTTTTTTTGAGGAAATTTGCTGGCTTGTTAGTTGTGTGGTGTGGGAATTATCTTGGTTCAGATCTCTGCTGCTGAGTCAGTCACTCTGTCCCATTTATAGTCACTGAAGGGGAAGAGGTACTCATGGGACATCTTTCATCTGACCTATTTTACGTGTCTGCGTCAGGAGGAGATGAGTGGTACTCCAGGAACATTTGGCAAACTGACTAAATTTCTTTCAACTGCAGAAGCAGCAAAGTGAGAGCAAAGGCTGTATTAGAGAAATGTAGAGGAGTATGAGCTCCCATCCAAACTTTCTGAAATATCTCCATGAAGTATTTAAACTTCAGATCTGCATCTTAACATCAAATGGTATCATTTCCAAATCGTCTGTCTTAAGAGTACTTTGTAGTGCCAAGGTTTATAATCTTTAGTGGTGCCTTTGTTACACCTAAAAACATATCAGGTAGAAGGTAAATACCTTCTCATGTAAAGTTTTTAAAACTAAGAGAACCACAGTAATAGGAACTCTGTAGAAGGATACCAGTCTTCCTTCTCTTGAAGCACATTTTGGCTATACAGTAATGGAATATCTTATGATTTGGGATTCAATGATATTTTTGAAAAGTTGAATATTTTGACTTTTTAAAAAAGTAATCTTCTGGTTTGTAAATAAGTTCTTAGTTTGAAATAAGCAATGAAAATATAATAAACAATAAGCAATCATCAACTTTAAACTGAAAAGATGCAGTTAAATTCCAGTTTGTTCCTAAGCTCAAAAAATTTTTGGCCGTGGTATGTAATCATGCAAATGCATCAGCCCAGACACACTTGGCTGCAAATACATTCCTTCCTTTTTCTTCTACAGTATAACAGGTTTCATAATTTTTGATGATGATTTACTTTATCATGTTTTGCTCATGTTCAGCATAGTTTTTTTCCCCCAGTACTATCTTATCTTGGGTTAGTGTACAAAGTTCAGAGATAGATTTCAGGGATTTTTCTTTCACCTGTGCTTATTAGAAAACAAACCTGTCTTTAATCTGATGTAGACTGACTTGTATATAGAAACACTGCATTTTTTTCAGATATCTGTAGTGAACTATATAGAGCTTATTTATTTTATATTGCCACCTAACATATTGGAAATTTTAAATCTCTTTGAAAAGATGCACTTCCAGCCTGAAGGTGTTGATAAATTAGGTAGGATGTATAATTAATGCAAGGATTTAGAGGTTGCATAAATTAATAGTTGTGTAAAGATGGTTAACAATATGCTGATTACATCAACTTAATTTGACAGTGACTTCTTTTCTGTAGTGTAGTAAGAAGAAAAATATTTAAGTCATTGAAGAAAGAGCAATATTGTAGTCAGTGTGGGCTGAAAACCCACTTGCACTGAGGGGCTGAAAAGTCCATGGAGATGGGTAAGGAAGGATTGGGAACTGGTCACACACAGGGACATCTGTGCTGGCCCATGACAGTCCTGTGAGACTGGGTTTAAAGATGAGCATTAATAAATAGAGGAGAAGCTGTAACTTAGTTCAGAAAGGGAACTCCAAATATACTAAGAGGAAGGCAACAGCAAACGAGATTAAAATGAGTTGGAGGACTCAAGTTGTTTGACTGGAGAGGTAAAGGTGATGGCAGAAGAGAGAAGTATTAGGAAGCAGATTGTGAAGGGCTTTGAATGTCAAGTGGCTACACAACGGGATTTGATTCCTGTTTCCTGCTATGTGACATTAGGCAAATCATGACATTTCTCTGGTTTTTATGAGTCAAAAATGTGGATAATGCTTGCATACCAAGTAGCAAACTGTGGTGACAGCTCTGATCTTGGTGCAATGTAAATGAGATATTTAATTTACTAATTTTGAAAAATTCCTAAATGAACATGGTGATGTAAAAGCATTAGATTCACACTTTCCTTGACCTTACTTTTTGTAGTTCATGTTAACATATTTTTCTGTAATCAAAATTTCTGCAGAGCTTGATTTTTGTATACAAAGCTTTTTATTTATGGAAAGCAAGTTTCTACAAGGTGATTTTCTTTCTAATCTGTAGCCATATTGAATAGCTAATGAGGAAGTGTCCTTCTCTTTGTACTTCACGATACTAAGCTTTTTTTTTTTAAATACATAGGTAGGAAATTATACGGTGTTACTAATTGTTAAATTTAGTGTCCCCATTCATTACATAAGAGAAACATGTGCAGTACCACTGCCAGCTGCATAAGCAATCCTTGCATGTTTTGATTTTATTTTCCAAATAAGAACTTACCACATAAGATATGCTCAGAGAGGTACAGTTTATAAAAACAAAATACAGTACTGCAGAGAAACAACAATGTTCTAGAGGGAATACTTGGTTTTCCACGGGCATTCCTTTTATTCCTTCTCTTGAAGGTTTAAAAATACTGAGAATTGAATCTGTTTGACGTTCAAGAATTGTTGTTATATCCGTGATGATCTCACACAACATTATCTCTAAGAATTCCTGTCTTCCGTGTCCAGCTGGCTATAGTACCATGTCTCTTATGCTGGTAGATGATGACCAAAGCTGGATTTTATATCCTTTCACAGCCTCTCATCTGGATTTCAGTAGGATAATACACTGTGGTTTAAAGTTCTTTAATAAAGGGTTGCTAACCCAGAAAAAAGGCGCTGGGTGAATTCAGCAACACAGGCAGAGGTGAGTTGGATTCTGTTTTGAACACTGGTTTCCTGCAGATTAAGCTCAAAGCCTACATCCCTGTTTGTAAGAATACCAATGGAACTGAATGGGCAAGGCTGAGAGAAATTCACACAGAAAGAGAGCAATAGAGAGAAAACTTCAAAATTTACATATTAGTCATGCCAATTGCACATGTCAATGCACTGGAAAACAGTTGGATATGACAGCAATCCAAAAACACATAATGACAAAAAGTTCTTTATAAAAATACCATGTTTGAAGATGGTAATAATTTTATTGACATTTGAGAAAACTTATCTTTTCTGAAGTTAACATTTTATGCAAAATGATTGAGAGATCTGGAGAAAACCTCTATCTGAATGAGTCAGTTTGTGTGTTGTTGAGTCAGTTGGTGGCTTAGGTAAATTAAAATGAAAATAGTTTTTCTTTCTGTTGGTATTTGGATATTTCTCTCGTTTGCAGTAAGTAAACAATTTGCTGCTATTACTTGTATTTTTATTGAAATTATACTTACTACTGATTATGACTGGGGAAGCAAAGTGCTTCCAACTGTAATTTAAGACAAAGTTCATGATTGTCATTGTAGGACACAAAAAAAGATGAGAGATTCCAAATATTTCAGAAGGCAAAGAGCATAGAAAAAACTTTTTTGTCTAATTCTTACTGCTTTTATAAAGTGTTCTGATATAGACTTAATATGATTGGTGAATAGGAACGACACCTCTCTGATCCCATTGGTTAAACTAGAGAACAGCTGAAATGTTTTGAGAACTAGAAAAGCAAAACACCACCTGGAGAAAGATTGTTTTGAGAAAGGATAGTTTTTTGCCAGGATTTGTTTTGAGAAGAAGCTTTCTTAAGAATTTCTCCCTTGGGAGAAAGTTACCAGGCTAGCAGGCGAAAATCTCTCAGACCCAGAAATATCAGGCCCGCACATGATCACCTAAGGAATCTGAATATACATAAATTGATGGGACCTGATGAGGTGCATCCCTGGGTCCTGAGGGATTTGGGTGATGTAGAAGCCAAGCCACTCTCTGTGGTATTTGAAAAGTCACGGCAGACAGGTGAAGTCCCAGGTGACTGGAAAAAGGGAAACATTGCACCCATGTTAAAAAGGGGTAGAAAGCAGGACCCTGGAAATTCTCAATCTGTGCCTGGGAAGATGATGGAACAGACCCTCCTAGCAGATGTGCTAAGGCACATGGGGGACAGGGAGGTGATTTGACATAACCAGCATGGCTTTGCCAAGGGCAACTCCTGCCTGACCAATCTGGTGGCTTTCTGTGATCGGCTGATTCCCTCAGTGGGAGGGAAGGGCTGCAGATGCCATTCACCTGGACTTCCATAAACCCTTTGACACAGTCCCTCACAACACCCTTCCCTCTAAATTCGAGAGAGAAGGATTTCTCTCTCCAATGATATGTGGACTGTCCAGTGAATAGGGAGTTGGTTGGATGGTTGGATCCAGAGGGTAGTGGTGAGTGGTTGAGATCCTGATGGAGATCAGTAACAGGTGGTGCCTGCAGGGGTCTGTACTGGGGCCGGTGTTATTTGGTGTCTTCACCAATGACACAGACAGTGAATGCACCCTCAGCACATTTACAGATGGCACCAAGCTCAGTGGTGTGCTTGACGTGCCTGAGGGATGGGATCCATCCAGAGGCACCTGGACAAGCTCGAGAAGTGGCCCATGGGAGTCTCATGAGGTTTAATAAGATCAAGTGCAAGGTGCTGCACCTGGTATGGGGCAACCCCCGTTATCAACACAGGCTGTGGGATGAGCAGACTGAGAGCAGCCCTGCTCAGAAGGAATTGGGGTAAAGGTGGGTGAGAGGCTGGACATGAACCAGGCATGGCACCCACAGCCCACAAATCCAAACCCATCCTGGGCTGCATCCAAAACACCATGGGCAGCAGGGGAGGGAGGGGATTCTGTCCCTCAACTCCACGGTGGTGAGACCCCACCTGCAGTGCTGCATCCAGCTTTGGGGCCCCTAAAATAAAAAGGTCATGGAAGTGTTGGAGGGAGTCCAGAGAACCAGAAAGATCATCAGAGGGCTGGAACAGCTCTCCTATGAGGAAAGGCTGAGAAAGCTGGGAATGTTCAGCTTTGGGGTGACTTTGTAGCAGCCTTCCAGTACCTGAAGCGGGGCCTATAAGGAAGCTGGAGAGGGACTTTTTACAAGGTCATGTAGTGACAGCAGAAGGGGGAATGGCCTTAAGATGAAGAGGGGTAGGTCGAGATTAGATATTAGGAAAAAATTCTTTACTATCAGGATGGTGAGGCAAGGATCGGGTTGTCCAGAGAAGTTGTGGGTATTCCATCCCTGGAAGTGTTCAAGGCCAGGACAGGGCTTGAGCAACCTGATTTATGGAAAGGTGTCCCTGCCCACAGCAGGAAGTTTGAAACTGGATGATCTTTAAGGTCCCTTCCCACCCAAACCATTCAATTATTCTGTGATTCTATGACCCAAAATATATTTCTAATATCCAGTGTAATAAAATCTTTCTGTGCTTCTGCAAAAAGTTGGTTTTGAAACATGGAGATTTGAACTGAGAAGAGTTTGGGGGTTTACTTGACAGCTTTGTAGTTCTGGTAAGGGAAAAAAGCAGTTAAATTTGTCAAGAAAAAAGTCATAATAAGTGGTGGAAAATCTAACCTGAAACTGAATAAATTATTACTAAAAATGAGGGGTTTTTAATCACTGGGATGATAAGCCATCAAAATTATACACCACAATATTTTTATTCAAACAGAAATTGTGGACTAATTGCAGTAACCACCTGATGGTACTTGTTGACATTCTCTGATGTTTTCAATGTAGAATGTGCTCACCATGGTCTTTTTGGACCTTGAAATCTATCAATCACTCTCATATGACAGAGTTCATTACTGTGAAATGCATTCTGTACAGATTTTTTTCTTCCTCACTGTTCCTCTACTGTTCACACAGTGTGAATGGTGATACCTATTACTTCTGGAGTAAAATGATTTTATGGTGGTTTTATTATTGTTTAAAAAAACCCCAATCTTTAATTATGCTAAATAATATGGTCTAAGAAAATCTTGCCAATCTTACCAGCATACAAAGACAAAAATGCTTATCAGCTTAAGTTAAAATCTCATTTTATTGCAAAATGCTGTTTTATTGAATGTATTTTGTAATGGGTTGACTGTAGAAGTTGGTGTGGATGGTAATTTTGTATTCATACTTTTGTCATTTATAGCTTGTAATCATATAAGAAAACATAGCTAAATGTTTCTTATTATTTTTGTACCAACTGCAGAAGGAAAGGATGGAGGTCCTTAGATGTAATAATAAATAACAAAAGCTAAGTGGAAAATATTTTTTTACCTTTTGTACTATTTTAAAATTGATTTTGAAGACTTGCTTGTGAAACACTGAAGTACTCAAGGAACAAAATCAAATCCCTGAGTAGTAAACCAGAGAAATGATTTCTTAAACTGTCATAAGACATTTTTCTAGTTCTTGCTTTTCGTCTGGGCAAGTCTTGGAGAAGAGCTCATTTTTCCAAGGACAAGTTTGCCCTTGAGAACAGTGGTTTCCAGCTCTACCACAACTTTATAAGGTTGCCAAGTCTTTTATTGTTGTAGTGGCATTTCTAGTGGAGTTTCAGCAGAACAGAACTAGTCTGAGTTACTTGCTATCAAGATAGTACTCAAGTGAGGCCATCTAGCTTTATGTTCAAAATTAGAATGAAAGAGCATCACCTTGGAGCCCCTATCACATATCACTTGTAGTGCTTAGTCTAAGCTGATATATTTTGAGACAGTGAAATCCTCAACATGTGGCAATTTTTCCTATATGTGTGTGTATGTACATGTATATATTATTAATATCAAATCAAGTCCAGAGTTCTCATGCTTTCATGTTCTGGTTCAGCAGTGCTCCCTGCTACTCACTGTCCTTAGATAGTCACTGCATTATGGACACCTCCACACTGAATTCTTCAGAGTTCTGGTTGCAATTCACCACCAGCATTACAAAGCATCAGAGCTACCTCTGGATTCTTCTCCACTTGTCTGTTAAGTTCCCTTCGCAGTGTTTGTGGTCAGAAATCCAAATCAGCCCAGCTGATTTCATGATAACTGGGAAGGAGGTTACACAGAGAAAAATCTGACTAATCTGAATTTAAAATATAGCAATAATAGCTTTTGGCCCCAAAGCACTGCATGAATTTTTATTCTTTTGATGGAAAAGGGATTGGTTTTGGCCTGGTATTTTGCTGCACTGCAGCTTTCTTTTCCTTCTTCAGGTTTTTCTGCAGTGTTTCTCACTGAAGAAAGAGCATGAGAGAATGAGTCCTGTGACTTCAGGTCAGTACAGGATCATGCCCCAACGGGCACTGCATCACTGGCTCATATAGAGCTGTAGTCTTCTTACTCACTGCCAAACTCCACATCAAAGAAAAAGAAGGCAGCAGGTGTTCCCTGTATTACATGGGGAGAAATGTATAGGAGCTTCTGTCTGCTTACATTCTGCAACTGCTGCAGGGATTTTTAGGGAGCAAGAAGAGGCTGAAATACAGTAATCTTTCAGGAATGAACAGAAAGTTTTTCAGACAATACTTTGTCCTCTGATTTTTTTATTATTAGACAATGAAATTTTCTTATTTTTAAAAATGGCTCGTAATGACTCACCCCCTGCTGCTGGCTTTAAGTTCCATACAAATGACATGAAAAATAACTGGTAGGCAATACAATAATAGCAAAAAAAAAAAGGGCCATGAACACAGAAGCATGAAAGGATTGCCTGCTCTTAGCTTGTTTGAAATGGAATTGTGTGTGTAACAACAAAAGCATATCTAGAAAAAAATAATGTGTTATAAAAAACATTTTCCTTGAAAATATAGATGTTGTAGAGACAAATGGAATGGGAATCATTGGGAGGTGCAGTCTGATTGATACTCAGCTCATGTTGTGTTTTGCAAAAATAGATTACACCCTTTTTAGTAGCAGTAAACTTAAACTTGTTGAGAGCAGGAGCAATTGTGACTGGGATAATAAAACTGGAGATATAAAATAATTTCACTGTATTTTGCTTCCATTTTGCGGTGTAGAAATTTGTGTAACTTAAAATGTCAATAAGGAGATAAATTGCTGGCTTTCACCGTGAAAAAATAATAGTATGATTTTCTTATGCCAAAAGATACAGCAGGTATCTGTTAAAATATAAGACAAGAACAGCTATTTTTGAAGCAGTAGAGGTTTCTTTTATTCTATATTCTTGCACATTTTTTCTAGCTATTGAATTTTTTTTTGTTATAGCTGTTAAAGTAATGAAGCTACTGATATATTTCTGTCCTTTAAAAATTATTAAGAGATAAGTGTCATAGTTAAGAAGTGCTTCCAAATAGTGTGCTGTCCTAAAGAAAGTCATGTCCTTATAGACCCAGTCTTAATATATGGGCAGCTTCAGCCAGGGTGAGCTCATGGGGCAAAAGTGTCACAGCTGCTTTGCCAAATGACAGGAAACAAAAGAGAGCCAGAAAATGTTTGGACAGTGAGGGCAGCAAAGAAAGAATACATTCAATGATCAGTAAGGAAGGCTGTTGCTGATATCTGTAACTGGAGCTGCAGAGAATGCTGTTGGGTGTCTGCTGACAGAGGACAGCTCTTGGTGATGGCCCCATGTCACCCAAATACTGACCTACCTCTCTTACTCTTGGTCAGACAACTTGGTGGGTGTTTTATGGGCAGATTTTTTATTTCACTTAGTAAGACCAATTCTTTAGTATATTTTATAATGTTTATTTTATTAGTTTTTCCAAGCAACATTAGAAATACCAATATTGCTAATATTGGAATCATTGCATGCCTTTTAGAGGGTCTTATGTTTTAGAAACTATCGCACATCTCAGAGTACTTGGTGCAACACGGGCTTATGAAGATTCACTGCCAATGTGTGTTGATTCTGGATCTGAGAGTTACTTGAAAGAGTGAGGGAATCACCTTGCTAGGAGTGAGATGATTCAGGAGTTGGGAGATTTTCCCTCAAAATCATGGGGTACTTTTATTGAACTTTTTGCTGTGACACAGCACACTCTCACAGCTCACCAAATGAAGGCTAAAAACATCATGGAGGGCAGTCTGGTGTAGGAAAAGAGAAAAAAGGTAAAGGAAAAAATGCAAACATTTTGCAAGTAAGAACAAAAAGAAATGAAGAGCTGGACTATCAAGAGGTTTTAGGCATAATTTCCAAAATAGTAAAGATGGTAAAGATGGTGCTTTCTGCTTCTCTCACCACACTCTTCAGCTGGTCTATTTCATTCTGAGGTCTAAACATACTCAAAGCTGGGCTGGTCCTCTTGAATCCGTTCCCATGGTCTGCATGAACCAACCAGGTGTTAACCAGTGGAACTGCTGGTGGTTTGGGTTGTCACTGGAAACTGGGGTGCAGGTTTTTCATCTCAATGAGGTTGCAAGGACATTTTTTCTGTCTTGGTTTAGGGCAAATTTGGGAGGAAAACCTTTGAATGGGGTTTCTCTGGGAAGCAAACCCAAATGGCCCCTCTCCACTCGGTCTGGGGAAAAATCTTCTTTGAGGAAAGGGGAAAAAACTATTTATTTAACAAGAAAAGTGCCCACAAGCATAAAAAATGAATAATATGAAACAATAAAACTTCTCACAATCCTCACATTTTCCTGATAGACTTCACTGCTGAGGTGCAGCATAGCAGAAGAGCCCCGACCCCATTGTGATTTGTCCATCAGGACTGTTTGCAATGTTCTGAAATTTACCGAACTGGCGCTGGTCTCCTGGAGCTGAGATTGGCTTGAAGTAATATCTTTGGTGAATCAATCTTCAGTGAAGCAATTCACTAGATCTAGTATTTAAAAATAAGGTGAAGATTGTTGGCTTGTTTTGGGTTTTTAAATTTTTTTACTTTTAAATTGAGGACTAAATCCATGCTTTTCATACAGGCAGTAATTCTGCCATGCACCACTATGATGAGATTCTAGCAGTATGGCAGAGGAGTACTGCTCAGGTAAGACAGGAACAGCTCATTTTTTCCAGGAAAGAGAACTGCGAGCAGCTATCATTACTACAAGCAAATATTTCCATTTTTTCACAGTAGTAGTGATATCTATTTTTAATTGCTGATAGTTATAACTCCATGGGAAAGGGAAAAAACCTATAGCTAGTAATTACAGCCTCTTCTCACCCTTCAGTCCTGGAGGATCCTGTCCTCTGCTAACAATTATGAAATCTGGCACTCCTGGATCACGCTGCATATTAGGTTAAACCTAAGTAGCTGTCAAGGAGAGGAGCTATCATACCCAAGACAGGCTACTAAAGGAGGGCTGCATTTCCAAAAAGTTTGAGAATTGCTGCTTTATGCAGTCCTAGAGGCACAGATTGCAATGAGCTGTCAAATACAATTTTTCACGGACTATTGTTGAGTTTATATAATGAGGGGGAACCTACCTGCAGAACAGGACGAAGAAAGAGAAGATTAAAAGAGACATTGAGCTCCACTGGCTGGTCTCTAGGACAGTAAGAAAAAAAGCTGAATGAGATTTTTATACTTAGATGAAAACTCTGTATCTATTTATTTTACAGGCTGGAATAGTAAATGTCTGAGGCTTTGGTTTGTTTTTTATTTTTTTTTTCCTTTTTCCAAAGCTTTTTATGATAAAGGGAGTAACTCAATAAAGGGTTGTTTTAGGTGGCCTTACAGGACAAATTCCACCTTCTGCAGATACACACAATTCTTTGATGAGTTGGTAATGTGGACATATCAATTTGAGTGTGATGTCCAAGACTAAGTAAGTATATTTGGTTTATAACAGATATAATATAGAGCAATAATTTAATTGTATGAAAGTAGTATATCCATTTTTCCTCAATAAATAGAGCTCTTTCAGCTTCCAAGCAAGATTTTGCTACTCTTACAAATCCACGCTCATGCTTGGCTGCAATGTTAATAGTGATTTACCATCCCTGGCTCCAACAGATGTCAATTTTCCAAGTGTAAGCAGCTGAGGAGGAGACACATGTGAAGGAGACAAATAGATGTACAGAGCCTGGCTGGAGCCGTTATATCAGGTTGACTGATTCATGAACATATACTGAAAGAATTTAATATGTGCCAGTCTGAATCAGTGATTTGTAAGAGATGACAGATGTAGCCAGAAACACCTTACTGGCTGAGGACTGAACATGGTGTTTCTGACCATCTGAAAGTGTTGTTATAAATGTCAACACCAGACTATTTCTGCTGCATATCTTTGTTCAGGCAGTGTGTACTTGTCAATTGTTCTGATTTGTATAAAATTGCAAGTGGCCATGTATTAAGTGGGTTCCTCTGCCTTCCTCTTTCTACTCTTAATTCAAATATTTCCTTTCATCTTGGAGTGAGGGACACTGTTAAAATGTAGAAAGCCAAAACTGGCAGCTTGAACTCTTCATTCTCTCTTGCTTAACGAAGGAAATCTTTAGATGGATTTTGATACAGCTCTATGTGTTGATTTTTTCTTTTAAGAATAGCAGAAAAGTTCAAAATACAGCTTGCTGAGGTGTGAGACCTAATACAAAAGCAATGTGAGACAGTCTTTGCATAGAATTTAGATTCCCACTTGAAAGGCTGAAATACCCAGAAAGTCTCCTGTGATTTAGTTTTAGCTAGTTGGCAGATGTTGAATGATCTCAGCAACTGTCTTTGTTGCTATGCCATAGTAAATATGCAGCAGACTGACTGTTTATAATCTCTGTAATATGGGATTTGTCAGTCTTCCTTTATTACCTGTAAAATGGATTAGGAGAACAGTAAGATTGAACTGGTTCTCTAAGGCATGTAAGAGAGTTAAATGTCCATCCTTATTGGGGATTTCAATGAAAAATATGTCTTTAGTGATTATATTAAAAATAGCAAGACTACTGGCTCTGCTTCAGCCTTCTCTATTTCTCCTCCTCCAACTAGATCTTAGTGCTCTCACAATACTCACCCTTTCTAAAATTACTGGGAAATTACATTTATCTTTGGACAGAAAGTGCTGAGCATCTTACTAGAGCCACTTTATGATTTAATGTCTGTTCTCAGTGAGGCAGTAGTAATGAAGATGCAGATCTGGCTGGGCAGATAGAAAAGGTTTATTTTTCCACAGATGTAGGTTTTTCCATCTTTTATCTTTACATGTTTTTTCATTTCAGGCTTTATTAGCAGTGGGTTGAAAAGATCAACATTGACATACGTGACGTGTCTGTGATTCCAAGCTGGAAACCATTTCTAGCTGCTTTGCTGGGGAAGCACAGCACTATTCAGCTGAAAAAGCCCTTCAAATATGTCCACTCAAATATGAAGCAGCAGTTGCATGAGAAAAGTGTGCATTTTCAAGAATTGATTTTCAAACATCACATAGCAACTGGGAAAAACCACACAATTTAAAATGAAAAAGAAAAGCTAAACTACAAAGAGCCATTAGGCTTGTCTGATCCGTTAAAATGTACATATAGTGTTGGACCTAAAGTGTATACAAGTGAAAAAAATGAATGCAGTAAAAGCAACTCAATAAACCAGTCTGGATAAATCACATAGTTAATTATAAAAGATACTCAAGATTCAGGATTTAATTTAATCAGCCTGAATAAATCATCCCGTGGTTCTCCTTTGGAATCCAAAACAGTTTGTCTTTCTTACCCACTACTGCTAATATGAAAAAAAGCTGTTCCTGAGTTAATTTGTATTAACTCATGGAGTTAATATATGGCTTAGTAAGAGAACAGAAGATAATAAAATCATTTATTAGAATTAATATAATCTATTTTGCTCTGGAAATAGAGAGTTCACAGTGAAACACCAGAGTTAAGACTGCCATGTAAGTGAGGACATCCTGATGAACTGTTTTTCTGAAGAGATATTTGCAGATCCATTTCTTCCAGGGTAGCAGCTAAATCCTACTGCTGGCCCGTTGCTGCAGTCTGGGAACACAGGTGATGGCTGACAGCCATGGGAGGTAGAACGTAAAACTCGTTTATTTACTGAGGTATTAAGCAAACTTCGGCAATCATTGTTAATACTTTGGATGATATCCAAGGCATAAAACCAGAGTCCTGTTGGCTCAGGAGTATAAGGAAGCTTTCTGGAAAATGGAGCATTAATGAAAAGCTTATCTTTCATACCAGGACTTGAGCAAAAGGCCAGAGCATCTGATAGAAGTACAGCAGCCTTATTCTGAGAAGTTCTTTTTTTCTGAGAGGGTCTGACTTCTTTTGGAGTAAGACAGCAGAGGATTGGCCCACATCTGTAGCTTTACACTTTAAAATCAGGTGGAAGCTTTTAAGTATATTTGCATGGCTGTATAAAAATCAATTACAAATATACCTAAAAGAGAAATATACCACAGACATATCCCCAGCTTGGTTAACATTTTTTTATAGTTCAAGGTAAATAGGATCTGAGGATAAGGCAGGTAAATGTTGTATCCGTAATCAAGTGTGAGTGGCTGGAGGTTTTGTCAGTAATTTTCCACTTAAAAAACAAAAACCAAAAACCAAACAACTGCAAAACTCATGTGGAAATCTAGGGAATCCCATACCTTTTCCAAGCAGCCTGGAATGCTCAGAGTTTGAGTAAAAGATGAGATTCATAGCTTTATGTGCCGTATAGTTGCACAAGTCATGGAGATGATTTGTGCAAAATGATTATGTGTGAATGCTGGATGGAAGGCAGCTCATAAACACGATTTTGTTGCTGCTTGTGTTGATGAATATTTCTCTGAAGTGCTTCTGTACCACAGGGAGATCATATACTGCTGATTTAACTTATACATGGTTCAACATGGTTAAAATGAACCTCATCTCCCCAGTAAAACTGGACTGGTTTAAAGCTTCATTTGGTTTTACCCAGCTGCCATAGAAATCTCTGGGATATATTTATATCCTATTTAAATTAGTTGCAATGCACTTCAGTGAAAAAAGCTTTACAAAATCCCTTTACCTTACAGAGGTTCAAAATCAATAAATGCTACATGGTAAATTCCAAGATCTTCACAAAAAATGTGCATGAGGATTATGCTGGTACAAGCACAGAAATACCTTAACTGCATTCCCAGAGGAATTTTCATCATATCTCTTAATTATTTTTAAGAAGATTTTTGCTTGCTTTTTTCCTGCTTTCATTCTGTTGTTTCGATTATATTACATCTGTTTTTCTGTTCAGGATTTTGGCACTGCTATCAGGTACAGGTTACTTGAAAGGATGAAGGAATCTATACCCGCTGCTAAATCCAGCCCCTTCCATGTCACACCCAGCCAGACGTGCAGCTTCCTCATTCAGATGAGCTGCATTTGTTCCTGAATCTGAAAAGAATGTGGTTCTTTTATGTTGCTCTATTTCCATTAAAAGTTTAATTTACAGTGAAGGAAAAAAGAAGTGTTTACTTGCAGCTGATAGTGTGGATATTGACTGTGATCTAATTCTCTATTTTGAGATTTTTAGAAGGTTAACTGGCAACTTTCTGCATGTCATCCAGTTGGACTAGCTTTTTTTTAATCCCTACTAACTGATTCTATTCTATTCTATTCTATTCTATTCTATTCTATTCTATTCTATTCTATTCTATTCTATTCTATTCTATTCTATTCTATTCTATTCTATTCTATTCTATTCTATTCTATTCTATTCTATTCTATTCTATTCTATTCCTGAATGTGTATTTTGAGAATATTTTAATCAACAAGCATTTTGAGAATGTTATAATCAAGTAAAGCAAGTTTTTAAAGAATCGATGAGGAAATCACGAGAGAGGGCAAGCCCAGATCACCAATAGTAAGAAGAGGAGTGTGAAGATAGAGGGAAAATAGAAAGATTGATAATAATCTACTAAAAAAGATTATGACAGTATTGGAAAACATATAGGAAAATCTACAAGCATTTAAGAAGAGAAATGTTGATGTATGTGGTCACATCTCATCAAAATTGATAAGGAATATTTTTGCCTATGTGTTGCCTCATGAAAAAAGTTTTTCTTATTTTAGCAGTAATATATTACTGACACATTTCCTTCAGATATATGAGATGCCATCTGTTCTAAGCTGGAAGGCACAGTAATTTGTTTTCTTTGGCCATACTGCTCTGTAGGCAGGCTATCTCCTGAGCAAAATATACTATTCCTAATCCACTGAAAATTAGCAAAATTTTTGATATTAAAGTAGTTGTGGAAGTCAAGTAGGTGTCAAATGAAGTGCCTTTCTATGACTAGAGCAAGAACAGGAGAGCAATATGGCAGAAAGTGCTAAAGGTAATTATCTACTAGTAATGACATCCTGTGCAAAACCTGCAAGCCACTGGAGTTATAGAACTGCCAATACACATGAAATGTCTCTTCTGTATCTCATGAAATGAAAAACTAGAAGTGAACTGAGGAACTCGTTCTCGACTATGCGGCAAAACACAGTGATCAGAGTCTGCACTAATAAACCAAACGTCTGACCCATTGTCTGACCCACAGTGACACACTATAGACAATTAAAACAGGATTTATTAACTTCTGTGTTTCACAGAAACTGCCATTCTCATTTCTGAAAGTAGCCCAGATTGATCACTGCATTGTGGAACAAATCCAATATAAAATCAAACTCTGAATAATTTATGACAGTGCTTGTAAGCCTATATTAAAAAACTTCTCAAATGCATAAGTCCTCCAAAGGCCAGAAAAGAGTAATGAATTTATATTTGTCTTATTTCTGCAGTCTAGACAGGTTCTTCAGTGTATCGTGAGAGACTATTCATGACTTGAAATGATAGAAATTACTTCTTAAAATAAAAAACTGCCAACCTCCTTTTTTTACAACATTCTCATGATTTTTTCTGATTTTATCATAATCTTTGACTAAGACAAATAGCATTCCAGATGTTTTCTGATTGTTATTGGCATATATGGATTGAAAAGGATTGTTTCAATGAAAACTTCACTAATGTGTCCAAAAATCCCCAATATAGGCAGAAGGCCCTACTCCTCCCCATACATCTAGGATATTTAGATCTCCTCCTAGAATGGAGAGTCTAGCATTGTAACAAGTTTCTATTTTCCTTAGTGCCCAAAGACAAAAAGCACAATGAAAATAGGATAATACTAATTATACTGGTCAGGTTGGAAATACTATTCTGATTCAGAATATATTTCACCACTTATGTTGCCAGAATTATGCTAATAAAATAAAATGCTGTGAAGTTGGCAGCCACAGCCGTGATTCTCTTCCCGATTGTCACCATGTGATTTGCAGGTGAGGTCCTTATAATAAGTGGCTACTTATTTAAAACTTATTAAAAGGATTAATATTTTGCAAATAGGTTTTATAGTTTTCTTCACCCTTGGGAAAAAAATTACTTTTTGTTTTGTTTTCCACTCTCTCTGATTCCCCCCAGCCCCACCGACCCCAATGTCAGTACAACTCTCCCATATTAAAACATTCAAGAGTCTGATTCATCATTGTGGTGAGGCTACTAATTCTCATGATGAACATTTCTCTGTGCTTTGCTGTGAATTATTAACAGAATTAAGTAAATTTAGGAGTGCTGCCTACTAATGCCCTGCTGCATTCTGAACACCAAAAGCAATAAGAACATTAACAGTAACCCTGTTACACTCCCCCAGGGCTGCTTCTGCACATGAGACCCTCAACATTTTGCTGCTGGTCTGTCAAAATTCCTCCCAGTTGCTTCTCCCTTTCTTGTACTCAGAAAACTATA